>JAVCKT010021804.1:0-28588 GCA_032273925.1 Rhynchotus rufescens
AAATAAAAAAAAAAAAAAAAAAAATAAAAAAAAACAAAAAAAAAAAGAAAAAAAAAGAAAAAAAAAGAAAAGCATTTGTTATTGCCAAGTGGTCCTTACTTGGCTGCAGCTGTAGATTTACTGGACTTCAAAGCTGGATGATTAAGGAGTGGTCTCCATTTGTAGCCCTCGAAGGAGGGCTGCTGTTCCGTGGGCGCTGGGGCTGCAGGGGGAAGCACCATGCACGGCCAGCCAGGCAGGCGGAGAGCAGCCCCCGCTGCCGACAGTGTTCCTGAAAAACGGACGTGGAGATCCGGGGGGACCTGCTGGGGGAGGGATTGATCAGATCCATTGCTACGGGGAATTGGGGCCTTGTGGCTTTACTTCCCCCTCCAGAACCCTGTCTGGGTAAATGGCGCCTTCTGTTTCGTTCATTTCTTTCTCCCCAACCTCCTCATGTTCCTCATGGGTGCTCTAGTAGAGAGGATCAAAGCCTTACAGTGAGCCTTTCAAAAGAGGAGGCTGGAGAGCCATGTTACTTCTTCAAGTGAGAGTGTTCTTTTCTAGGGCTATTTTTGTCCCAGGAAATTAGTCTTTAAACCCCTACAGATAAACTCGTTCTGTACCTTTGGGATGCAGCAAGGGGCAAACATGCTGCACGGATGTATTTGGGATTATGGCAAGAAGTCTTGGTAGAGGACGAGGCTAACCAAGGTCCTGCCTAAGGCCCTGGCTTCCAACATGGGCCAGAGCCTGCTGGAAGCAGCAAGCGGGGCCCCACGGGCCTGCAGATGGGAAGGGAGCTGGCAGGGCACGGGGACATGTCTGTCCTTCAGCAAATGACTCCCAGAGCCACGTGCCTCGCATGCAAGCCTCCTTCGTGCGTGCTGTTCAAACCGGAGGGGAATGGGGGATTTATCCAAGCAGTGTCTAGGCTTCTGTGGGATCTGGGCCTCTCCTTCCCCAGGCCTCTGGGCCTTGACTGCCAGAGAGGCCGGTGCCACCAAGAAGTGCGAGGCTGAGCGGGCCGAGCTCCATGGAGCTGCTCTGGGATCGCCACCCGCGATGCTGAGGGGAAGCGCGGCCTCCGACCGTGGTGCCCAGGCCCTCCGTGTGGAGGAGGCAGCAGGAGGGAAGGAGCCACGTTGGGCACCCAGGTCCTCCCTGTGGAGAAGGTGACAGGCAGCCACTGAGCGAAGGAGCAGCGCTGCAGGACACAGTGCCCCCTCCCCATCTCTAACGCAGTTTTACCATTCCCAGCACGCTGCTTTGGTGAGTAAGGAGCCTGCTTTCCGTGCCGTGCTGGAGGAGAACCCTCATACTGTTCTCCTTGTTCTGTCTTGTTCCTTACATTATTTTCTCGAGGACTGGCACCATAACCAGCGTATGATTAAACCAGGGTTTAACCAAGCTTGGATGATGCAGATCTTGTTTATTTCTTGGCTCTGCTATTTTTTTTTTGCCAGTATGATACTGGAAGTCATGTAGTCTCTCTGTATCTCAGTTCCCCATTGGTATGTAGGAATTTCCTACTGTAGAATTTGAAGGCTATTTTTTTTCAATATAGAGAAAGCATTTTCCCACTAATACACTGTATAGCCTTGGGAAGGCCTTTTAACCTCTTTTCTCTTGTTTAAAACTGAAATATTTCAGCAATGCTGCATCTCTATGATTTCTTTTTCCTTTATTTGTTATTTATTTCCTTTATTTGTTATTAGCATAAACTGCAAATACTTCTATTTGCATATCCTTGTCATAAGATTGTTTGTAATCATTGTGATGTTGATGTTTCTTATCTGAAAAGGATGGTCTAAGCTATGTTGGATATTTTTATTTTGACAGAGAAGTATCAAAATTGGATTGGATTAAGGCATGCAGCATGAAACGCTATTACACTCTGCCTCTTCCTTTAGTCAGGCTTCATTCATCTTCAGCCTTTAGCATGGATGGGGCTAAGACATCTGCAAACTGGAACACTTAAGACTCAGATATTTGGCTGTGCATATGTGTGTGTATATAGATGTATATACCTCTCTTGTAGTAATTATTTTTATTTAAAGCTTTCCTGCTTAGGTGTCCAGCATATCTAAATTAAACAAGGGAAGAAAAGTATTAGATCTCCTTCCTGGAAGGATGGAGGAGTTATCTGTGTTTAGCAAGCACTTGGAGATTGGCTTCAGAGATTAAAAAAAAAAAAAAAAAAAAATTTCCTCTTAGAAGAGGGACATCTGCATTATAAGGCTGTGACCAGACTGATAAGGCAGTAGCTTGCTGCTATCTGCATATTCTTGCTTCCAAACTGTGCCCATTTAAATAAGAGTGATGGGCAAAGGCAGCATCCCATGCCTTTAATGCAAGGCTGCTACAACTGTCTGCAGTCGCAAGGTTTGTGCTACCTTTTAGTTCTGTTATTTTTTTCTCCTCACCTGTTAGGGATGACTTTCAAGCTTTTTGGCTTGAAAGCCTGGCTGCCCTCTATAAACGATGCAGAAGGGAAGAAGGGGCATTTGGCATCTCCCCTCTCATCCACTCTGTTCCCTGATTTGGGGTTCGGACCAATCCTAAAACCATCAGTGATTTTCTTTCCAGCTTTGTAAACTATTAACCCAAATGGTTCTTTCATTTCCAAGCCTTGTCCTCTTGCTCCCTGCATACCACAGCTTCTCTGCAGATACATAATTCATTATCTGGAAAGCCAGTCTTTTAATGTAATATTAAATAGACAGCAGCTCAGCAGGTGTCCCTGAGGTAAGGAAGGCAGCATAATGCTGGCAGCAGCTGCTGCCTTCAGACTTATTGAGATTTCTTTGTTTTGCAACAGAAGCTGCAAGGTTTTTTAATATAGAACATCACTGGCTGAGCAGATTGTGGTCTACTCAAAAGCTATCCTGCTTTTGACCACGCAGATAAAAATTCTTATAACGCTGTCTGTGACTGCTGCTCTGAGCTCAGAGTGGGTCGAGCAAAGGGAGGGGACCCAAGAAGAATATGGACTGATTCCTGCTCTCACTTTTCTCAGTGGATGATCTGGACCCAATGCGTTTGTGGGACAGGCCAGCCAACATCAGCATTGTCAAATGGGCTTTCTGTGCCTGTAAGTATAAAAATACATGAATAGAGGGCCTATGCAGAGTGTTACAAGTAATGCAGCTGGTATTCTACCCATCTTGCCTAAGTGTTAGATTGTTGTGACTTGTTAGATCTAATTTGTGTAACTGATGCCACACTGGCAAAAGCAGTCAGACTGATCTGGGTCTGTATGTGCTCAGCAACAGGCCTGCTGTCTTCAACCTAAGCTGTAGCAGCCATTGGTTTCTCTCTGGTTCTTCCTAGTAAAAAGTGCAGAGAGTTGGCAAAGATGGCAAGCACATTGTCTTTTAAATATACAGGGAGGGAGTCTTTAACTTAATGGTGCGGTAGGTGCAAGAGTAAGAAAATTCAGACTAATGAGAGGGAAGGAGGAGGAAAAAATAGTTACAGTGAGACGTATTTAGAAGGCATGAGAGCCACTCCACTCGTACCAATGAGGTTTTGGAAAATGTGAGCACAGTAGCACTCCCAGAAGAATGTGTAAGCTGGATATTATCTTTCCAGCATGGATTTGTTGAAGAAAAATAGAGCAGAGTTTGTCATTCTGATGTTGTGGTGACTAATTTCTCTCCAGGATTTAAGATCTCACTCCCCTCTTGTCTTCAGTGTTAAAGAACTGAGGAAATATTTATGAGAAAGATGGTTGTGATTGCATGGTAATGCATAAAAATCATCCAGTCGTTTTCATTCAGACATTTCAAAGCATGAAGGATCATCACCTGGGGTCAGGAAGAAATTTCTTCTCTCATAATAGCATGTAGACACAACCACAATTGGAGTATGTCATTAGATGCGTTCCTGGAAGTGTCCAACACTTGTCACTGTGGAGAGCCACATGGAGCAGCACGGCCTGCTCTGCACAGGCATGCAGGGGTTTAGGGGTCTTCTGTGCATATCTTTGTAATTGCTTTTATATCCTCAAATTCTTGCTTGCCTCCTCCTCGATGCACCTCTTGCAGCGGGCCCGGCAGGGGCAGGCAGCGCCTCTGTGCGCATTGGGTTGCTCCTGGGTTCCTTTCCATGCCAGGGAAATGGCTGGGAGCTTCCCTTAGAGCAAGCAGGCACACACAACCTAGCACCTAGCGGCTGAGCTAGTTCTAGCTGTGCAGTTTTGAAAAGAATTGGAGAGGGAGGGACTGCAGGAATTGGTTTTCTGGAGCAGAAGAAAAGAGAAGGATATAAGGGAAAGCAGCCTTTACTTGATGCTAGTAAGAAGACTGTGCAACTTTTCCATTCTCTCACTTATCATCCCTGCTTGGGGAAGCATCTGCAGAGGGAAAATTAACCTGCCGAGCAGCTGCACATGATGCCTGTGTCCATCCCAACCCCAGAGACTGGGGCTGCTGCAGGAGAGAGACCTTCCCATAACGGTGCCTTCAGCTTGGCCAACACGAAGCCGGAATCCAACCGCAGCGAGCAGCAGGGCAGCACTGGCAATACAGCAGTTCACTCTGTGGAGTTTCAAGTCCTTGAAAACATGAGAATGTTGAGCAATTACAACACTTTTTAATGCCAGAGGTGTAACTTAAAAGTGGCTGAACCATTTTTTTTAATGAAACTTCTCATGGTTCAGCCTGAGGCAGGTAAAGGATATGAAAAATTTCAGCTTAGGTAGACTGAAACCTTGCAAAGTGCCAAGTAATGGAGAACAGGTTTTATAAGCAGGGATTAAGGTGACATTTGTGCACTGTGCTACTTGCCCTTACTTTAAGAGCAGTTGGCTTTGTCCCTTCTATTTTATATTGCATCTTCTCTTTTTTCCTGAGGTACCTGTGTGTGAGGTCAGTTGATAGTGTAGGACAGACCTGGAATGTGAACTTGTTCCCTGTCAAGGTTTAGATTTATTTGAAGTAATTGGTAGGATTAACACGTTTTTCAGTTTACTTTTCTGAGTATTAGATAAGACTAGAGCAATACTGATCACACATACACCGAGATAGGCATCTTCTGATAGGAGTTTAAAAAAAGAAAAGAGTCCAAACAACCTACTATGTATCTGATGTATAAAGGAATCACATAATCTTTAATATCCTCTAGTTCTTGTAATTATATCCTTCATCCTGATAACTGAGATGCAGCGCTAGTCAACATTTTAACTGCTTTCTCTAGTCTCTGTATCAGTGCAAGAAAAACTGGGCCTCTCTACCTGTTAAGTCTTGTCAAACTTTTGGGTATGAAACCACAGTTCTAAGGCTTAAGCTCTTTGGTGCTGCTTTAAAGTGGTTTGTGGCTCTGGCATCACAGAAGACGTGTGTGTTTGTGTGTGTTTGTGTGTGTGTGTGTGTGTGTTTATGTGTGTGTTGGGAGGAGTTGACTATAGATAGCAGTGGCTTGAACATGTCGACTTGCCTTTGCATCATCCTCTGGGATAAGGTCTGAAATCTGGGATCTGAAATCAGTCAGAGGCTCCTGAAAATCCCCTCCAAGGGCTGTTAGTTGAAAATTTGATCACCTCCTACTTATAACTATCACTAAGCCTCCTGAGTTCCAAAGTGTTTAAGGGATTAGGCATTTATATTTGACTGAAAAGTCGGTGAGAACGTAGTGCACAGTTGCAAATCCTGGCTTAAGAAAACATGAACCAGCTCAATTTATGAGTTGGACTTATCCGGTACAATAAAAGTATTTAAAATTTCACTTTCCTCACTGCACCGATCATGCAACAAGTGAAAGCTGAATATGAGAAACTCATTTCTGATTGTAAAACGTGGAAATAAAACATGCTTCCCCTGCAAAGGAGCATGTTTCTTTAGGAAAAAGTGACCTTATGCTGACCATGGGAACTGAGACAAAGTAGACTTTGATCCAAAACTCATTTATTTTCTCTCTGCTTGATAGTAAATTCCAAAATCTTTTTTTTATTATTTTTTATAAGCTTTTTTTGAATGGGATCACAAATTGACTCTCAGCTGCCAGGCTTTACAGATGTGGGTGTATTTAATCACGGCAAGTACCCGTCACTGCTTACTGTTCAAATCTTTGCAAATTGTATCTCTGTAGTTCCTGCCAGTTTTTCCTAATTTTATCCCCCATTCCTTGGCTCTTTGGATTTTTCTTGCTGCTTTTTGTGTTCTCAAATAGCCCAAATAGGGCATTTCAAGGTCAGGTTGCTATTCCCAGACATCTCTCCCTTCTGTTAAAGGCTCATCCAGAAAAAGAAGGAAAGAAGTGGAGTTATTGGGAGCCTGCATGCCTTAGGTGGTAGGTTGACGCAAGATTCAGATATACTAGGCTGGGTCTATTTCTAGCAGTCGTACTCTTGGAAACTTTTTAAGGGAGAAGGGAAAGGGGGCTCAGGGGAGAGGTTCAGGACAAAGATTAGCCAGAATCAAAGGCAGGGACTGAGGAACTGAGCTAGATTTCAAGCGACTTTTCCGAGCGCTCTCGGTGACCTTTTGCTTGCTCCTGTTCTTTTGTAATCCAGAGATGGAGGCTATTTTTTTCTTTGCTTTACAGAAGAAGATTCACTTAATATAGCTGCCCTTAATCTTGACAGAATTCCTTCAGCTCATTTTTCACCTTCTTTGATTAGCAGTGAGACCTTAGATCTCCGAATGCGATGCTCGCCTTTAAGACAACCATCAAGAGCAGGTCAGGGAAGATGAATCATTGAGATTTCTCAATCTTTTTCAGCTATGGATGTTATTTTTTCTCCATTTGTCAAGATCTTTGTTGCTGCTTGTCTGTAATCAAAGGCTTCCTGTCACTACTTGCTGTGGTACTGCGGGCAAATGTGTCGTTGGGCCCATCGGGGACCCCTTTGATAGTGCAGCCTTGGGACTGCCATTCATCGCTGCACACACTGTAAAAGCACATGTACATATATACATATGTGCATGCATGTGTATATGCAAGCATTTGTGAAGGTTTTCAGTACTCCCATAGGTAATGAAGTGCGTCAGTGAGCAGAACTGTGTAAGAATGGGAGGAAAGGCAAGCTTGCTTTGTGAGCAGAAAATGCAGAGTCTCTTAATTTAGAAATTATTCAGCCTGTTGTGCTGAACATCTATGTCACATATGAACATTCTTGATCCTGTTTGCATGTTTATGTGTGTATGGATTATGGAGGAAGGCCAGCCTGGTGGAAAGAGAAGCTGCCGACCTTCAGCAGAACCTGACAGCAAATGTACTCGAGAGTGAGGAAGTTCCCCGCTTGCTGTGCGTTGAGGCAGGAGTGTCTCCTGGCAGGCAGCGTGGCCCTGCTGCTCAGGTTTGTGGTCTTCATGCAAAGAAAGGGGATTTGAGGCTTGATGCCACAAATGTCATCCTTTGATGAACGTCGTTCCTGTGTGAATGAAGTTCTAGGCCCAAGAACAATCATGACGTTTCCTCTTTGGAGACAGCTCTAGAAAGAGAGCGATGCAACAGATCTGCAGTTAGAGGTTCTTCGAAGCGCCAGGCAGGTGAATATGACACATTGGCAACCTGCACACGTCCAGAATAAAATGGGCCTAAAAGGAAGGATTGCTTAATAAGCAGGGGATTGCGGTGTGGATTTTACTTTCTGTTACTGCTGCAGTGCTGCATCTGACCATTGGCAAGTCACTTATCCCAGTCCTCCCATGTTTGTCCTTCTCTGTTTTGGCACGGAGCCTGGAACGATGACAAGTTTTAAGGATTAGGAGGTGACGTGTTACTCTGAGGTAAATGCCATGCAGATGGCAGCAGCAGGTGGATCCAAGGCCATCTAAGATGCAGTTACATGAGCTACCTGAGCAGTTGGTTTATAACAGCATCACTGCCAGTCTGGGCTTAGAAGAGAAAGCGTTGGTGCTCTGGAGCTTAAAATCTGGAACTAAATAAAGGCTTTACAGAGGTACCTAGAGGCAGGGCTGGCAGAGTACCGGTATCTGCTGGGATCTGCAGCTTTGGATGGTGAGCAATAGCAGAATGAGTCCCTGAATCCTTCCAGGTGTTCCCATATGTACTTGTGTGGTCGCTGTCACGTTACATGCTCTGAAAAGTGTGTGTTGTTTCTCTCCAAATGGTGCTGCCCATGTGTTTGCAGGTGGGGACAGATCCTAGGGCCTGTTGTACAAAGATGCACTGGAAGCCTGCAGCGGAGCGGGCGGTTGAATGCAGGGGGAAGCCCAAGGCAGAGGTCAGTGCTGAAGCTGTTGGATTAACTTCCCCAAAATTAAGCCCCCTGCTTCTTCCACATATGTCGAGGTGCTTGCACTGTGTGTTTGCAAATGGTTTTATTTTTCCTCCAGGCTAGAGCTGGAAGTAACTGTGAGCAGAAGGGCTGGAATGTCTGCCCTTGGCAGGCCCGAGCTGAGCAGCGACCGTCTCAGAGGACCAGCCTTGTTTGTACAGGAGCCTGATTAAGGACGTGTGAGAAGTTCTGTTCAAGCAACGGAAAGCCCTTGGCTGTGCTCAGAACGCTTAGCAGGGCATTTCTCCCAGTGAGAAGGGAGCTGAGCAGCCCGAGCCCTGTTTGGTTTGCGCAGCAGCGGTGCTGCCTGTGCCTGTGCGCGCCGGGGCTGGGCCCCGCTGCAGCTCCGCAGCCACACAGGTTCTCACGGCGGCCTTGAGCTTCTCACTGCTGTGACAGGCAAGAGCAAAGTCCTGCACCTAAACATTTGCAGCCAGAGAGGTTTGAAATGGTTGTCCAGTTGCTAAAGACCAGTTTGTTTGAATTCATAGTGTTTGCATTGCCAATTCAAGTCTGAATCCCACGAGGAGGAGGAGGTCCTGTTTTGGATCTGGGCCCAGAAAATAAAGTATACGTGATTTTGGGTTAAATTCTGGACTTCTAAAGCATGTGGGGAGTTCTTGTTTGTTTGTTTGTTTAAGCAAATCTGAGCGTTTGAATTTAGCTGTTTCTAGTTCTTGTGGATGCTGAGGCTCTCAAAATCTGTTTGCTAATATAACTAACAGTGTAGGAAGGCAAGTCTGGACTCTGTCCTTTAGGGAGCTCTCCAGTTCTGCTTGTTGCCCCCAGGATGCAGTGAAAGGTGCCAGCATTGCAGGGAAAGGAACAAGGTGACGTTGTAAAAGAAAAAATTGCTTATAGGCAGCTCTGCCTGCGCTGCTGCTGCGCTTTCAGTCCCACGCTGACACAGGTGGTTTTCTTTACAAAGCAGTCCTGAAGCCTGTTCTATTTTCCAAGCT
The DNA here is from genome assembly GCA_032273925.1 of Rhynchotus rufescens. Taxonomy (NCBI): domain Eukaryota; kingdom Metazoa; phylum Chordata; class Aves; order Tinamiformes; family Tinamidae; genus Rhynchotus; species Rhynchotus rufescens. The sequence goes on from JAVCKT010021804.1 coordinate 9,184, forward strand.
AGTGCCTGTGTGTTCAGTAGTATTTGCTTGTGCTCCTGTGGCCGGTCTCTACTGTCTCTCCCACAGGCAGCTCGTTAGGATCATGACCTTGCTGCTATTTAAAGCATCAGTGGGGGAGAGCCAGCCACAGGGGAGCTGCGTGTGCAGTTTTTGGCAGAGTCTCAGACTGAGGTTCTGTAATGTAAATGGGATTTTTTTCCCATCCAGTTTCTTCTTTTTACTGACTAATAAAAACATAAATATTTTTCCATAGGCATTTGCATAGAAAAGGCCCAGGAAGACTGAGAAGGCAACTGGCTGGTCAAAAGTAACATCTTAGGGGAAGGCGAGTTGTAGTTAGGTCCCTGTGGGATAGTGATTCAGTGGGAAGAGACTGAGGCACTACTTCTGCTCCAGTCTAGTTACTGGTTCTGTTCTGTTAAGTAGGAAGAAACCCTGCCCCTTCTCTGCTTATTACACTTTCTATGGCATTCTTTGCGTGGCTTAGTTCAGCTGTGCTTACCAAATCTGCAGTCAGTAATTCATTCTCAGCTAATATTCTGTGCTCTTCTTCATACCTGGGGCAGTTGAGTCCCTTAAGTTTAAGCAAGACGGCTCATTTTGCAAGTCCAGGACTTATCAAATTCAAGTTAGTCAATGGGCAGCTATGAATGTCCCAGCTGTACTGTATCAGCTGTGTTGAAGATGCCCCGTGTGTTGCTGATAGCAGTAATAAGGCCTCGATGCTGTGAAGAGAGCCAAGGGGTGGCTGATGGTCGGCTAGAAGGATGCAAGTCTGCCTGAGATGAGAAGGGCCAACATGGAACTACTAGAAACTGAAATAAAACGAGGTCTAATTATGGGGTGAGCTGAATTCTTTGAGGCTTATCTCATTTCACTGCAGCACTGAGCTCCCCAGAACCCTGAGAAGAGTGTCCAAAGCAGAGCCCCAGGCCTGGGTTGCCCTCTGCTCCTGCATGTGGCCTTGTGCATCCCAGACCTTGGCATCCGGTGCCTGCCGGGGCAGCTGCTCTGCTGCATGTGCTCTGTGGGTGTAAATTGTTTGGTAAATCTGAGATGGGAGCATGGGCTGGGAGGATGATACGAAGAAAATCAGACCTGGGATATGTGCAGGGAAAGAAGGTCCTGGGGTCTGTTTCTCGTGCAGCGTGCCTTGGCCCGGGCCTCTTGGCTGTGCACTACCAAGAGATTGCTCCAGGTTCTTGGTTCCGTAAATGGCTTTTCAGGGAGCCACAAAACCCTTCCAACTAGGTCTTGTTTTACCCTTATGCTTTGCAAAAACAGAACATGATCCACGAGTGTGTCTAGGCCAGGAAATAATTAATAATGAGAACAAGTACTTCCTTGGCTTGCTCTTTTCCCGGGATTAACTGGGATTCAGGAGGTGTGTGTGGCGTGTAGTGGTTCCCCAGGAAGCAGCGCATGCCGGGGTCTTGCTCTTATCTCTGAACTCCACGAACCATCTGAGCTGCTCAGCCCAGACCGGCGGCTCTCACTTATACAGGAGCTGTAAAGCCCGTGCGGGCCCGGGAGCGGCGGCACAGCAACAGCGGAGACGTTATCTCCCTGGAAAGCCAGAGCAGTTTCCGTGGAGATGGAAGAAGCTGCAGCCTCTCGGATGCAGCTGCTCTGCTGGGCCGACTCCGTAGCCTCCTTACGGAGTCGGCTCCAATAAAACCATTATGTGCTGCGGTAGCCCTTGTTGGGCTGTGTGCAGCTTAGGGATGTAAAATGGGGGGAAGGTTTAAGCTGGCTGGAATTCTGAGCTAAAAGCAGGTGGAAATAGAAGGGTTCAGGTGTTGCAAGGCTTGGGGAATCTGTAAATGACAGATGTATGGGACAGCCTGAGCACATATGATACTCTGGTTGGTGCTTTGCAGTAGTACTGCCCGCTAACGTTAGTGACTCCTGGAGTTTTTATTTTCAAGTGGAAGAGTCAGGTTTATATCCCCAAGATACTTAACTTCTCTTCAAAATCCTGGGCTGGATCCAAAATCAGAATGTGCCTCTTTCCATCCTGAGGCTAGAAATTCCCAGGAGTTTGAGGAAAGTAACATGATCTTGAGATTTCTGCGCCTCAAGTGCTTAAGTGTCTCTCAGTGCCCTTGCCCCTTCGTTGTGGGAATAACCTCTCCTTGCCCAGCACGGGGGGTGTGCAGCTCTTGCAGCTCCTCCTGTGGATCTCACAGCCTCTGCTCTCCTTCCCATGGTTTATGGGGTGCTCAACAACAGGCTCCAAATCCCCACATTCCAACCATGTGTTTTTTACATCAGTTTTGTTCCTCTGGCTGCCTGTGTGACACATCAGTGGAAAGCAGATATAAAAATGACCAATTCAAGTGATCATTTGATGATTTTGATCCAGACTTGTGGTGGTTTTAAGTATCAGTTGCTCTCTTCTGAGCTAATGCTGAGCAATTTGTGTTCTGTCTTTCAGGTGGTGCAGGGGACCGTGAAAAGATGCCTGTCAATCACGAAGCTTTCCTGCTCATGGCTAATTCCCAGAATGAAATGGAAGATTGGGTGAAAGCCATCCGGCGAGTTATATGGGCTCCGTTTGGTGGAGGTATTGCAAATAGCTCACATGCACATAAATTAAAACATTTGCCTCAAGGTAAAACATATTCTTGTGATACTAGGATATGTGTAACACTGTAAAATCATTGAGATGCCTAGATAAGCTCTTGGTTGTCAGGAGTGTTTTACAGACAGGAGTTTTGTGATTTTTCTGCCAGGGATGGAGGGGAGGGCATATCCAAACTGTATGACTGACTGTCACTCAGAAGCGAGTGGTGATCTCTAACATTGCACTATTGCTGGTTCTCAGTGTTTTACAGGTATTTATTATCTGTTTTGTGGGTCTTTCTTATCCCAGTGGAAATAAAGGACTCCACGTCTCCAGTGTTCTGCCTCACAGTCAGATGCCCATCTTTAACTTCCATGTAGCCAAGGGCAGCAGCACTTTGCATGGGGCTCTTTTAGGGCCCATTTGGGAAGAGCACTGGCATCAGTGACCCTGCTGCCTGAAGGAGGACAGCCTGGTCAGACTATGTGAACCCCTGTAAGAATGCAGCTGTTCACAAATCCTGTATTTAAAACAAAAATACTCAGATTCTAAATATTGATGTTATACTAGAAATTCTCAAGTCAGTAGATTAGATAGGAGGTGGGGGTTTTTGTTTTTTTACATTTTGGGGTACAGCAGGAATTCATGGATATTTTCTGCTGTGTGTGCTGCTCGTGGCTGTGCAACTCCTGGCTCTGTACTGGATGCTCTGAGTGGCTTGTGTTCTGCTGATAGAGTTCATGCCATTACATGCAGAGAGATATGAACCCCTTTTGGAAGGTACAGGTAAAAAGTGCCAAATAAGGGTTAGGTAACACTTTTGCTGAAATGAAGTTATTGTTTTTCCTGGGTCTAGAGGGAAACAAAACAAAGCTGTAATGCAGCTGAAGAGACTGCAAATCTGCAAGGTCACTAAGGAGAGCCAGTATTTCTTAGTATCTTTTATCTTTATATCTTTTTGTTTTGTTTTCCTCTCCTTTCAAATAACTCTTGTGATTTGGAGTCTCTGGTAGTAGCTCCAGGTTTGTCTGGAGCAGATACAATCTCCACCAATGATGTCATTTTTTCCTAGGCCCTTCTTTCCTTTAGTGGAAAGAGCATATAGAGAAAAGGCAGCTTTGTACCTGCATCAGAGAGTCCCATGAAGGGCTGTTGTGCCATGTGCAGAACAAGCACTTTTCCTTAGTGGGAACCAATCTGTCATGATTTCTCCCCAGATATGAGAATGTGCTTGTTTAGCTTTCCCTCTGACGTACAGGCTGCAGTGGAGAGTCTCCCGTATCCTGAGCCCAGGGCAGGACCCTGAAGCTTCTCCTGCAGAAATGTCAGAATGTGAGAATTAGCACTTCTGCAAACACTTGCACCCGTCCTTACAGTGTCTTTTACAGCTTTGCTGTGTGAATGCAATGCTTGCTCTGAGGAAAAAGGCATTCAGTGACTGCAACTGGTACAAGTTTCAGCAACAGCCACCTTCTTCAGCACATCACATTGTCATGTAGTGTTGCTGCTGTGAGTGCAAAAATTTGTTCACGTACTTTTGTCAATCCCTTGGAGTAGCTCCAGACTTTTTTTTATTTAATTATTAGGAAATTAGGTAATTACTGATCTGAAGATTTTTAAAAACCAGCATCAACAACTCAAAAGAAAATAACATAAAAGCAGAGGATTCTTTATTCTTTGTTTATTTATAAAACAATATTGTGCAAATGATTTTTTTTTATTTCGCCTTCTTTGCAAATACCAAAAAGTAGGGAATAAAATAATGAGAGCCTGGGAGCACAACAGTGTAGAGGGAAATAGGGCAGCAGCTGCTGCTCATTGCTGTATGCAGACGCTGCAGGCTTGATCCTGTTCCTGTGGAGGTCTGGGTAAAAACTGCTGCTGATGTTGATGAGCGCTGGCTGAAAGCCTTGTAGGAGAGAATCACTGCAATCTGCAGATTTGGAAAGAATTGCCATTGTGTATGCAGGGTTTTTCTTCCACGTTATATATCCATGGGTAAAAACTACTCAAGAACGTAGGTACCTTCTGGGCTCTCAGCCTGGCCTGAGCTCTCTGCTCTGATTCTCCCATACTCTAGTCTAAAGTTAGTGCAGTTCTCTCTGCAGTTGAAGCTGTATAATCAGAGTCTTACACCGTGGCTTCACAGCTACTGTGAGCTGGCTAAGGTGCTAGCTGCTGTCGGAAGGAGCAGTCTCTCCCCACCTTGCAACCATGTGTCCCAGCCACGTTTTGTTCTGCTAATATTGCTGCTGATGCAGCTGTGCAGAAGGAAATGACCTGGCAGAAAACGGACATTAAAGCATATATATGCTTTTTGGTGGCTTGGCTCCCTGGCCCAGCTAACTGTGCAGCTGCAGGAGTAGCAGTTCCAGCACAACAAGGCCACTGGGGAGAGGCGATGAGGCAGAGAAGAGCTCGCTTGTTCCTTCTGATCACAGCCCACACTTGCTATCTGCAGCCCACCAGTGCCTTAAAAGAACCAGGAAACTGCATCTTGAGTCTATTTTCACTTCACCCAGTGTTTACAGGAATCCCAGTCACTATGAAATAGTTAAGACTTTCAAACCTTTCTTTCCAGATGATTTTAGCAGGTTTGGGGAAGTGATTAAACCTCCTCCTCCTCCTCCATTAGCATTAGAGCAGAGCAGTTTCTTTGTGTGTGAAATCCCAGCTTAGCTCCAATGTGGGAGGACTGTAAACATAGCTGTCTCTGTGTTTTAATTGAATAATTTGAACTCGGCTTTGCTGGCACTGCTAATTTGAGAGCCAAGTCTTATCTATCGACACTTTTTAATATACAAAGCTAAAGGAATGGGGGAGGGAGAGGAATTAAAAAGCAGGCTGCATTATTAATATGCAAATATCCAGCCCTGGAGAAGGTTGATATGATGTAAAAACGAATTATGCCAAGATAAAAGGGGAGGTTTAGCCACACTTTAATCTTTCCTGATGTATTGAAGAAACTTGTGAATCCAAAAGGCTGAGGAGGGTATCTGCTTACGTGTTGATGTGGACACACCAACCGTGCTTAGAGGTGAGCAGCAAAGGCTGCTTAAAATGAAACAAAACTCCCCAACACTGCAGAAGATCCCAGATCATTAATAAGAGACACATTTAGGCTTAAAAGCCACATGGAATGTATGCTTTGAAACACACTTCAAATGTGGCCTTAAAATAAAATCCAGGGGTTCCTAAGTCTTTTGAAGAAGAGCTAGCTTGTTTGTGGAGAATATGCTTTCTAATAAGTTCCCCGAGTCTCAGGTTCCTGAATTCTTGAGTCTAGTCCCATCTCATTCAGAGCAGAGAGTTGAAAATAAGGTATGTGTTTTGCTTTTGTCTTTAGGAATAGTTTCTTAGAGTGGCTTGATAAATATGTGTTTTGCAGCACATTCTGATGGCGAGTGATTAAAATTGCTCTGATCCTTTCTGACTCCACAAGGAACAGATTTTGCTGAGTTCACTCCCCTGAAACTCAAATTTTTTCTGTATTTACACCTACGGAACTGAGACAGAGCCCTTACACGGTGGGTCTGAGCACAGCCAGGCAGACGCACACGTTTGGAATTAGCACCTTGCACATTCTTCACTGCTGCTAAGAGAGCTGCTCTTTTTCCCTGGAGCTTCCCCCTGTGCCCTAGGGTCACGCTGCTGTGCAGCTCTTCATTGCAGGGCGCTTGTGGCAGTGCCAGGCTGCTTCAGCACAGGGCTCCTGGCGAGAGGATATTCCACAGGGATACGGGGAGTAGCTGCTGTGGCCGTGGAAAGGCAAGGGGGCCACTATTCCCCCTAGAAGAGGGACTACGTTTGTAGACAAGAGAATTACAGCTATTTGTAGCTATATTGCTAAGCTCTTGCCAACTGGATCTGCTATACCTTCTTTTTCTCTTGCAGAAGGTATAAAACATAATGTGTCTGGAACTGATTTTTGGGTCATGAGGTACAAAGGCTGAGTTTACGCTGAACTAGACACTGAGGGGTAGAGCTCTCCTGCTGATCAGCACTGCATGGGCACTGAATCACTTGCTGCTAATTTTTGTGTTATGCTTATTTCTTTCCTCTGTTTACTTTTTAATTTTTGCCATGAGCTGTTCCTTGCTTCTCTGCCAAAAGTACGTGTCATAGCCCCTTTCTTTCTTCCATTATTTTATCCTATTTCTTCCTCCTCCTTATCCTACGTTTTCATCAGTTCCTTGTGATGAAGGGAGGTGATGCAGTTGAAAGGGATGTGCATCCTTTGAGCAAACAAGAAGAGCTTTGCCCTAAGAGGGAGTAATTATTCTGGAGAAACTTGGTAAACCATTCCTCTGCTCTGGAGGAGCCGTCACTTTTTAATTGGTGGGAAGAATTGCCCACTGTGCAAGTGGACACAGTGAAATGTCCACTCTGCTGTCATGAATTCCAGTCCACTTCTCCATATAGATACATCTGGGTATGTGGATCATCTCTTCTGCCAGCAGAGCGATGTGGGGAGTGTCCCTGCTCCCTGGGACCATGCCCAGACCATGCCTGCTACTGAGGGAGAGCTAGAAAGTCTCTATGGTGCAGTTCACTGTCCAGGTTGATGTCTTTGTTGGTAATGGGCCTAATTAGAGGCTTTTAGATAGCATCTGAATGAGAGCAAAACATGACTATTTTGAAGGGTCGTGTATTGTTCTTAGATGCTTGTCCAGCAGGATGATGGACAGTTCAGAGAGCTAAAACATTATGCTAGAATTTGGGAGCCTGGGATTTTATTCTTGCAGCTACAAGCCCTGTGTGTGACCCAGGACAAGTCATTTTACCTGTGCTGTGTTTTGGTTTCTCTGCGTGTGTAGGATGGAGATTTCCTAGGGAGACCATTGTGAGCGCAGAAGCTATTCGTGGATTTAGGACTAAGATAGCACAGGGCTAAAGACAAGGGTGGGCCGCTCTTGTCGTCCGTTCGGTGTGAACACAGAGAAGGGGGTGCTGGTCCCTGCCTGTTGGAGGGCTCTCCTGGAGCCGCAGTCTCAGGGGGGATTTTGGCCGGGCCGTGTGGATGCCCCTCACTGGGCAGCAGAGCCTGCGTGGGCCCCCGAGGAGCAGGGGGAGTGACCCCGGGGGCTGCTTTTCTTCTAACATATTCTGTTATCATGATGCAGCCTTGAGGTGGAGGAAGGCTATTGTGCTAGTTTTTTTAAAGGGGGAAGCTGAGGTATTGAGCAATGCAATAACTTGCCCTTGATCACATTGGCTTTCCAAAGAGCAGTTCTACAGTTATCATTCAGCAAGGCAAGTAGCAGGATCACCACTCTGGCCTGAGGAGAGCAGCCTTTGGCCTATTAGCTCTGCTTGGAAGAATCTCATGGGAAGAAGCTTTCAGGAAAGCTGGTTGTTTTCTGAGGATCACCTTTTCCAGGCTACAGAACGGTCCATCCCAATATGCAGGCATCAGAAAGCCTGCATGGGTGACCAGGGAGCTCCTCACAAAGCTCAAACACTACAAGAAAGCAGACAGGAGGTAGAAGCAGAGGCAGGTGAGCTAGGAGGAATATATTGGCCCTGTGAGCATGAGAAGCAGGAGTTAGGAAAGCTAAAACCCACCTGGAGTTGAATCTGATGAGCGGTATGAAAGGGCAACAAGAAAGACTTCTTCAGATGGCAGCAAAAGCAAGACCAGGGAGAGCGTTGATCCCTGGCTGAATGGGGCAAGGAATTGAATGGGACAAGGAACATGGAACATTGCTCTTGCAGTTAAGAAGGCCAGCAACATCCTGGCCTGCAGGAGAAAGAGCACTGTCAGCAGGTTGAGGAAGGTCCTTCCTTCTGCTTGGTGCTGGTGAGACATCTGGTGACATTTCTAGCCCCCTCTCTGTCAGCGTGGGCACTCTTGGGTGCCAGAGGGCAGGAAGCTGGAGCTGGGAAATCGTAGACTGGGAAATCATAATCCAGAATCCTTCTGGATGCCTCTGCTCATTCAGGTAGCAGATAGAGAAAAACCACAAATAACAATGATTCCTTTTACGTGTGCAGGTGAGTGGAGTCAAGCGCTTGGTCTGATTTGCTTGATGAAAAATGAAAAATCTTTTGGTTGGGAAATGCTTGATTAGTCAAGTGAAACTTTACATGGGACTATTTCAGTTTGAATGAAACATGTGCTGGCAAACTTTTCTGAGGTTTGGGGGGAATTTCTAAAATGAGCTCTGTCTGAATTGCTTGTGTATTCCAGAGATTGGGTAACTAAGATCTAAAATATATCCAACTTCAAATCCTTTGCTTAGAAAAGTGACTTTGAAAAGGGTCTCGATTAAGAGATGATTTCAGGAAGATGCAATGAATAAAATGACAAATATCAGGAGTAGCTGAACAGTCATCAGGTTTAAACCAAGCCAAATTTTTTTTTTGTTTTTTTCATGCAGTACACAATTAAGTTACAATATCTTTGTTACAAGATATTGTGGAGGCCAAAGTAATAAATGGGTTCAGAATGGGATTAGATGCGCCCGTAGAAGATAAATCCATCTGTGCTATCAAACAAAAAGGTCTGGATGGAGCCATTAAGCTTCAGATACCCTGTATTGCTAAGAGCCTTGGATAAAGCACGGGTGGGCCTTGCGCTGGGGCTTGTGTAGCAGACAGACATCCCTTGCTTTGCATCCAGCAAGTGCCACGGAAAGCAAGTGATGCCTCTGGCCCACGGTTGTGTTGCTGGTGCCAGCTGCCTGTGGCTCACGGCTTGACCAGCACCTCTCACTACGTGCTGGTTTGTGCAGTGGGGCCTTTCCTGTAGTCGTTCAGTTCATGCTTGGTGTTTGAAGCCCGACAAGCTTAAAACAGTGTTGGTTCTCACTGCAGGTCCTGGCAATGTATGATTAATGGGACAAACATGTTCCTGTGGTGTTTCTCAGCTTGCAGGCAAGTATTTTAATTTCTTTGGGTTATTCCTTTGATGAGTGTTATGACAATCTGTGCTTACTAAAGGGGAAAGGTAGCCTGCTCCTTTCAAGTTGTAATGTTAACTGTTTAGGAGCCAAAAATAAGGAATTTCAGCTTGCCTCTCTTTTCCTATTTCCTTTCTAGGAGCTACTGCTCTGGCTCTTGTGGTTGCCTCTCCTCTCTGGCATTGGGCAGTCAGCCCTGCAGGTTCCCATTGCACCTTCTGAGTCGCAGGGAGAGGGAGGGAACAGGCAGCCCTTGGCTCCTGCTGGAAGCTTTCCTGAAAGGCTGGCACATTTGCTGAAATGTTTTATTCATTTTACGAATTGGAACGAAATATCGTTCCCTTTCTAAGCAGAACTGGTCAGGTTCAGCTGCTGCTAGGAATTAGATTCTGACTTGATGCTTCTGGGGTGGCAAACGTATAAGTAACAGTTGTTTGCACTGAGACTTTTATTTAGATAGTTGAGGATAAAGGTAAATGTATGGGAATTAGCTACAGGATATTCATCATTGCTTGAGTTTAAGGAAGCAGCAAAGTGAAACCTTTTATAGTTCCCTCGGTAGCTCAGGAGTTTTACAGTTGTAGGTTACAGATTGACAGAGATATTTATGGTGGAGTCGATTCGGATAAGAATCCATCTGTTGGGTGTTGATCCTGCTGGTTTGATCCCAGGCTCTATCTGTTAGCTGTGAACGCAGCTCGCAGGCCGTGCCGGGCTCCGGGGTGCCCAGCAATCCTGGCCGTCTCACTGCGTCGGGACCAAGGCTGCACTTCCCAGGGCTGAATACCCAAGGCTGGGGGCTTCTGGCCTTCCCCAGTGCTGAGGCTGGTGGCAAATACGCCACCTCATAGCTATTTTATATTTACTGGCCCTCGGAAGCTCTGTAAAGCCTTCCCGTGCGGTGTGGGAAGCTGTATGCAGCCCACCTGGGGCAGGAGTTGTGCCGGTCAGGTGCTCTCCGCGGCTTCGTGCAAGTCTGTCGAAGGTCTCTGTTAAATGATGACAGGCATGTGCAGAGCTCGGTAAATAAAGAGTTCTGCAGAATATCTTCTTACGCTGTGGGTAGAAAGAAGCTTTCCAGGACACGTTTGCTCAGATTATTGCTTGCTAAATTAAAAGGCATTTTTGGTGCTCTTGATGTTTTGATCTCCAAAAGCTTCTTGTCTTTGTTTATGGAGAAATAGACCAATAAACGCGTGGGTTTGGCTCTGGATTCAGAACGCTGTGGTTAAGTGATGTTTAGGTCTGTTTATCCTCTTTTCCTCGGAGAGCAAACAGTTATAATCTCAGTTCAGAGCCTAAACTGGGCAGAGTCCACTACAGGGTAGCTCAGAGTGCTGTCCACACAGTTCCTTTCCTGACATGTCTTAGAGAGATGGCAAAGCACCAAGTACGAGTTAGGCTGAAGCTGCTGCGAGACCAAGGTGAACGCTGCTGTCTGCTGACCTATCCACCTGGAGCCTGCAGATTTACCAGTCAGCTAGCAAAGGCTGTTTATCCTCAAATGATTTCGTTTTACCAGTAAAGGTTGAGTCCCCAGCCAAGTACAGGAGAAAGATGCAGGGAAATCACTTTGTTCGGAGAAGGATCTGAGATGCTTGAGAGAGGGGAAAGTAGAAGAGTGGAAGAGAGCTCTTCTGCCCGAGGGAATGCTCCTGCTGAAGGGTTTCCATCCAGGTTCAGCCCTGGCTGATTTCCTGCAGCCATTTCACTGCCAGCTTTTGATAGATGCAGGGAGATGTTCCAGCTGCCTGTGTTTGCATTAAGAGAGGAATGTTTTTAAGGTTCAACTTACTTGAAAGCTAAGGAACTTCAGCTCTGGTCTTAACTTTGAGGATAGGGCCTTTCTCTCCAAATAGGCAAAGCAGTTTCCTGGATAGGAGCATCCTCAGGCGGATCTCTGGAATACATCTGTATGTTAGCTAATAGTATGTGTAAGCTGGTGTCTAAAAATACCTGCAACCTGTGTGCTAGAGCTCTACCAGCCAGCAGGTTTGCTCAGAGCTGGGGAGGCATCTCTGGGTTCACGTGGGTTCACCACTCCCCTCTGCTGCAGCCAGATTCAAGACTGAGTTTGACTCGAGTTAGATGCCAAGCCTGAAACATTCCTGGTTTTTCAGAGGTTGCAGGAGCTTCGGTGAATTTTCCAGCTAGTCTCAAGGCTTGTAGTGACATGTGGAGGCAGGATGCTTCTCCCTCCTGCGGTACCTGCAGCAGAATGACTGTGGAGTTGCTCAGTCACGAAGGCAGAGCTGGGAGCTGTCTCCACACAGTGGCACCAGGGAAGAAAATGTCGCCAGCTCCCAAGCAGCAAATTCACATGAGGTTTTCTTGCCTAACAGTGTTAGAAATTTTTATTTTTTAGGAAAATAAGAACAGACCAGACACTGGTAAACTCCCTTGCAGCTAATAATCCTTAGTCACGTTGGAGAAGAGGGAGCTCTGTCTCCATTGCCCTTCTGTCCTTGGCACAGGGGTGGGGAAGATCTCCGGGTGTCAGTTTTGATGACAGGTTTTGTGCAGTGTGGCTGACACTCTGGAATTTATTGCTAGTCTTGCAGTATCGGGAGCACTTCTGGAGGCTTGCATTTCATTTTTAAGAAACAGGGAGACAGGTGAAGCCTTACCAAAGTATGACCTAGAAATTAAAAAAAAAAAAAAAAGGCAAATATATATATATATATATATATATATAAGCACCCAATATGTATCTATGCATTGTGATTTCTGTTTCAGTCTCATATTTTGTAGCCTAAGCCATGATTTTCAATAATGTTTTGGAACGGTTTGAGACTTGTCTCAGTTAAGAAGATAAGACTTTCACTGTGGAGCCTGTATTGCTCCTGCAGGGTACCTGTGGTTGCAGTCACCATGTGCAGGGAGCAACTCTGAAGCAGTTGATATTTTCTGCTTTAGTTGTGGTGTTCATATAAGCAAGAATTTACTTCTCCTGCCTTTTCCTCTCACAGAGCATGCGTTTACTCCTTCAAGACTTTACATGATCTTTGTCATCTCTCTCGCAACTCATGGTATTCTTATCCATGGTGACATCTATTCGTGCTTTGGATCACGCTGTGGCCATGGCCACAGAGAAGCTGTGAATTCCACAGGTTAATTGCCCTTTGAGTACAGAAGGATCCATTTAAAACAATCTGGCTTTCCATTTCACTAGATGCCTTCACATCTGTGTGATTGGAGAGATGGAAAACAGAAATGGAGAACTGAATGGAAGAATAAGGACCTGCCTTTGCTGTCTCCTGGGCTCACACCCCAAACATCCTAGGCTCCCTGGTGTTATGAGCAGGCGTGACACATCCTGAGGCCTCGTCCAGACAGCAGTGCCAAGAAACCCTGAGGTCTGTCCAACATCCAGGAGGGGCTGGGTCCTGCTCAGCAGCTCGTGCTGTGGACAAGCTCTCCCAGCCTGCCATGGTCACGGCAGGAGGACAACGCAAGGGTGAAGGGTATCCAGGGTCTCCTTTGCACCTTCTCTTTAAAGATCTCTGTCTGGGTTTTAAATATTATCTTGCATATTGTTTGGGCTTCTTGTATCTAATTCTAAAATACCAACTCACTGTTCAAGAATTGGAGCCTTCAACCCTGGTACTGCCTTTACCTGGAGTGAGGGGTGTCATTTCTTCAATTTTTGGTCAAAATGAAGAGTTGTTCTCTGGTTTCCCGAGTCAAGGCACAGAGCTGTCTTGGTGGCTGGAATCTCAAAGCTTGACTCATCCTCTGTGGCCCAGGTGGAGCTACAGCGCCCTTAGGCAGCTGGTGCCCCCAGGCCACTAAGCTCGGGGGAATGTGCTCTGTGTGGTGACCACAGACATGAGCGTTCAGTGTTAGAAGCACATGAGCAGCTGCAGACAGGGACAAAACTCACTCATTTCTGCAGAGGGGAATGAAGTTGGCCAGAACTGTTGAAGCTCCCCCGCAGCCTGGGGCGGGGGGCCTGGCTGCTGCGGATGTGCAGCCGCACGAGGAGCGACGGTTGCAAACGGGACCCGGCGCCAACGGCTGCGAAACCGCCCGGGGCAGCGGGAGGCTCCTCTCAACGCCGGGCACTGCCCCGGGGACCGGCTGCCTCAGCGCCCCCCTACCAGTCACCTAGCTGGGCCCTGCACCATCAGGCCAGTTCTCTGCAGAGAGGTGAGGCCAGAAGGAGAAAAAAGCTGCTCTGGATGAAAGGCTGCAGCTGGTCCGAGGCTGTGGAGCTGCAGAGATGTCTGAGAGGGCGCTGAGGAGGCGGAGGGGGGACTTTCCCTCCAGCTCGAGCTCTCTGCTCCCAGTTCCTTGCAAGCAGCTCAGAGGCTGGAGCTGGACACCAGGTTGGCGGCGGCGCAGGCAGCACTGCCCGTGTCAGGAAGGGATCCGGTGTGGCACACAGACAACAACTGTTGCTCCGCTCTTGCAGCTATCAGGAATAGATCTGACAAGCAATTAGAGCATGAATATATTACAGAGCCAGTGGGGGATGCCTTTGTTAAAACTTGTGACCCATACTTAGCTGCTGTTTACTTTGGCGGCAGCTTCGAGGGTGGGCAAGACCCTACCTGCCTGCCTGTCTGTCTCCCTCTCTCGCCTTCCCGTGGCGGAGGGAGCCTGGGAGCTCTGCATCTCATTGGATATTTCAAATGCTTTCTGCACAAGTCATAATTAATGCCGAGTTGTGGAGCTGAGACCAGATGTGCTGCTGAGATTATCTCCCAGGGCAGATCGGCTGCTCTCCGCTCCGTAGCGCCGGGTGAATGGAAAGTTGCCAGCGCTGGGACTCAGAATGTGTCTGATGCCTGAAGTCAGGACTTTCTTTTTCTGCCGCTCCTGCTGTCTGACACTGCCTGGTTTCTGCTTGAAGCTGAGCGCCTGTCATGTAGCGGAGTGCTGCACCAGAACCAGAGGTAGGAGATGATTTTCCAGAGCTTTTAGTTTGTTACCGTTTCCTTGTCTTGGAGGAAAAGCAGACGTTTAAGCTGAGACTTAGGAATGCTCAGGCAGAGGCTAAGTGTCTAAATATAGTAGCAGTCTTTATGAATGGGAAAGAGTGAGAAGGACTCAGTCTGTGGCCAAAAATACCGTCAGATTCCAGCCTACCTTCTAATGATGGTTTGGGGAAAGTGTGTCTGTGTCTGCTTTCACCCAGCGCGTTTAAATGCGTACGTGTGGGTGCGAGTGAGCCTGTGCAAAGGCTCATCTTTGTGGGGAGCGGGCTCACAGCGTGCCAACTTCTGTCACACACTCATTTGTGTGAGTCGGGCACGTCCCTTGATGTGATTTTCTTGGTTCCCGATCACCTGTTGCTCCTTTGTCACCTCGTGCCTGCTTTGTCTCGCTGGATTGCCAGGTTTCCGTGGAGCAGCTCTCGTGGGGCGGCGGGCTCCCCTTCCCACCGCAGCGCTGGGCACGGGGTGCGCCTTGGGAGGGCAGGGGCAGCCCAGGGCTGCGTGTCCTGCCCCCCGCTGTGGGTTTTCCCCTCAGCTTTCGTGTGGGAGCGGGAGAGGCGAGCGGGGCCGGGGCAAGTGGTGGGAAGGGGCGAGCGGAGCCGCGGGTGCCGGTGCGCACGTGCGCCAGCCCGCGCCCCGCGGCGCCCTGGGGTGCGCGTCCCGCTCGGCAGCAGCCAGGTGCGCGCCGCCCCGTCCTCCCGCATGTCTCCCGGCGTGTGGGTGTTAACACATCTCCCAGCGTGTGCGTGCTAACGTGCACAGCTGGCCTGAGCGCCTCTGGGCTTCTGCTTTAAGCACCTACGGAGTCCTCTGGCTGCTCTGTGAAGAAAACTTCTTCAAGGACTGACTCGATCATCTCTGTTTTTAGTTTATTTTGGTTGAAATCAGGGCTGTGATGAGGAAAAATTAAGCAGGGAGCATATATTTTTCTGCCCACTGCATGTCTGGACAGCATAGCTGAATGTATAGACTTTGTATGCCTGGAGCTGGTGGGTGAGCTATTCAGGCCAGGACAGAGAGCCTGTCTGTGCCTTAGTCAGTACATCATTCCTGGCTCGCGTTTTCCACAAAGAGCCACCTAAATCTTTAAAGAACAGAGACAGTTTGTTGGAGAGGAGGAGCGAAACTGCAGCCCTGCTAGCCCGTTTGCTTGGTATCTGTTGAATCTTTCTGAGATTAAGGATGCGGTCCCAGGCATTTTTTTTTTCCTCTTCCCCGCTTTGAAACCAAACAACAGTGCCTAGCTCTAGATAAGGCTGTAGCAAGGAACATTAACCCTTCGCTTGCTGGCAGCTTTTGGCATCGTTTCCAGCCTAGCCCTGCTGGAGACTCTCTTTGGATGGCACTTGCTCCCCTTCCTCTAAACGAAGAACAAGGCTGTAATGTGTTCCAGGCGGCTTGTTGAGCGCTGCCAAGTTGGGCCGGGGCTGCCGGCCCCTGATTAAAAACAGGCCTGTGCCTCGAGCCCCGCAGGCGCAGGCCCCGGGCTGGCTTTTCCTCGCTGGTCCTGCCCCGCGCTGCAGTGGGAGCTGGGGGGCGTTGGGGCAGCCCGGTGTCACGAGCCCTGCGCAGAGCCAGAAGTGAGAGCAGCTTTGAAGGGTTGGTTCTTCTCCCAGGCCAGAGATGAGGTGCACAGCCCTGCCCAGACGAACGGCAGCTGCCTTGGCATCCCTGCTTGTCTTTGGCAGCCCTCTTCCACTTTGTACTTCATCTCTAAAGCTAAAATAAGCTCTAGTCCTATCATTCTCACTGCCCAGAGGTGTAGCAGCACAAGCAGAAGTTGAGGGTTATGGTTGAGGTTGAGAGGAAGAGAAGACAGAGCTGCAATGTGAGAGTGTCCGGAGAGGAACTATCCAAGGAAGGAGGAGGCTGCATGGAGACCTGGGCTAGGAGAGGTCTTGGGCTGGGGCAGCTGCTGGGGCATCTTGTTTACAGACCCATAAAGGAATTAGAGTTGAGGCTGAGCAGAAGACAGAGCTCAGAGCTGTAGTGGACGTGGTGCTGGAAGGGACCTGCTGGGTAGGGTAGAGCTGTCGGCACACGTGTTTTGGGAGCCCTGCTCAGTCCGGGCAATGCCTGGCGCTTTGGCTAGCACTGCCCTCCGGATTCAGGATTGAGGTTTGAAATGGGAAGCGTAGCTCTGCCCTGAGGACTGCCAGGGCAGCTGGCCTGGTCCCTGCTGCCCGTGGCCGGAGGGCCTTTCCTGGCGGAGCTGCGGGGCTGGGAGCACCCCGGGCCCCACAGGACCCTTCCGCACGCGCCGTGGGACAGGATCCTTCCTGCCTGGCGCCTGCCCAGCTCCTTTCACTCGGATCTGGGGTAGATCAGCTTCGTCCTTGCTATTGTCAGTCTTGATTTCATGGCTGTTCCTGTTCTGTGCTTGGAATAGTGTGAACATGGGGAGGTGAGGGGTATTGCGGTAAAAGAGCATTGCAGTGCTTTGGTACGCCCGCAAGACTAATGTTTCTATCCAAGAGAAAAGGATATAACCAACCTCCAAACCTTCCCTCTTCATCTAGTGTGAAGTCCCATTCCTTAACCTCTGTGTGTCTCTAGGGCACACAGCTTGGAGCCTGGCCCAGATTTGCTGTAACTGATGCTGCAGCACCTCGACTTGCACTGGGCTGTGGCTTGGGGACAAGTGGGCAGAAGGGGGAGACAGGGTTGTTAGCAGAATGGCTGGAGGCTGGTGGGCCAGGTGAGGGGCCTGCTGCACCTCCCAGCTCCTGCAACCTGAATTATTCTTTTGTGTTTGCCCTGAAATGGACTTTGGAGGGTCTGGTGGTCCCTCGATGGCAGTCTCAGCAGAGAGGACGGGCAGGCTTTGCTTCTACAGACACCATCTGGATCGAGATGTTTTCTGAGACAAGTAGTCTGGAAAGGTGGTTCTTTCACAGCCACCCAGCATCTATATGTGCCCTGGGAGCTCCCGGGCAGTGCCGAGTCCCAGGTACTGAGCAGTCTTGCTGTGCTGCGTTGCTCTGCCCTCTAATGACAACAGGGATTACTTGGGGAGATGATGAAGTCATCTGGGCAAAAGCAGGGAGATTCCCTGCCCCAGAAGGTAACTTCAGAGACGCCCACCTCTGAAAATTCATAAACACATTAGAAACTAGAACTTTGCTCTACAAGAAAACCAGCATTTACAGTGATAAAGATAATTCACTCCCATGCTGCAGGGCACAGTATCTCGTTTAGATACGGAGGGAACTTCCTTCAAGACTCTTCTCGAGCTCCATTCTGTCATGCAGTTGTGTAGGCTGAAGTGCAGGGAAAGGTTCTGTCTTCTGCAGTATCACAAATTTGTGAAAATTTGTTTCAGCAAGAATTTAGCAATTTAGTTGTGCAGAATACAGGTCTGACTTGATATGATTTATCCCATGGATGGCAGTGAATGGTGCTTAGGAGTTTTCCAGCCAGGAGTCATCAGCCTCCCCTGAACACAGCACTAAAATAAAAATGGAAAATGTGGTTACTGGCAGGAAGGTAAGAAAGAATTGCTCTAGGAAGTAAGCAAACCCTCTGCCCTGGTACAATCGTGTGCATCAGTGTGAACACGGTCTAACTCTAACTAACTAAGCTCTTTGCTTTTTCAGACCTGCAGGATTAAGGGCTGTCTGATCCAAAGCTCACTGAAACAAATGGAACGTTTCCAGATGCTTTGAGTGATACTTGAATAGAATTTCCTTTCTGATATGGTCTGATCATGTTTAAAATGGAGTAGATTTGAGGATTCTGACAATTATGGAGTATCTCATTTTGGATACTTGGTGGTAGTTTGGGTGACAGCCTCCCTGTCTCCTCCACACCTGGAGGCTGCTGCAGTTGGGGTTTCAGAGCAGGTTTCCCCAGCAGCATTTTAGCTGGAACAGTCCCACAGGAGCACAGATTGAACCAAGACCACGTTTTTCTTCCCTGTCAAATTTTTATTGGTTGATTTAAATTAAAGGAAAATAAATAGAAATCCAAAGCATGCAGGATGCTGAAAGATTTTAACAGCAGCCAGCTCAGATTTTGACAGCTGCTTTCTGTCATGGTAATAAGTCCCTGGCAGGCTGCTTCTCATCTGCTCTGTCGGGCTGCGCAGCTCCAAGCTGGTGGGGGTTGACCGTGTCCTGGCCATGTGGTGGGTGCTGCACAAGTGATTATGTCCTGGAGAGTCAGGGCAGCCTTTGTTTTGGAGGCCTTGGGACAGAAGCTTAGGGAGGCATAATCACTCGCTCCGTGCCACATCAGCTGCACAGCTGCAGATAACCACAAGCAATGCTGCTTCTGTTTTGTCTTGTTTGGCTGCAACGGGTGAAAACTGACCCAGGGCAGAGGTTAGAGCACTCTTAAACAGAACAAAATGCTCAGCATGTGATTATGCCTCTTTTTAAAAACATTTTATTCTTTTGAAAGTGTTAAAGACAGGACCTCTGTGGCAGCTCCATCCTGTGGTGGGGCAGTGCCCGCTCCCTCACCCTGTCCCTTCGGCAGTTGGGGAGCTGCAGCTCCCAGCAGGACCCTCTCGGTGCCTGTTGCAGGGATCTTCGGGCAGCGGCTGGAGGACACGGTGCAGTACGAGAGGAGGTTTGGCCAGCGGCTCGCCCCGCTGCTCGTGGAGCAGTGCGTGGATTTCATCCGGGAGCGCGGCCTCACCGAGGAGGGGCTCTTCCGCATGCCCGGCCAGGCCAACCTCGTCAAGGACCTGCAGGACTCCTTCGACTGCGGCGAGAAGCCCCTCTTCGACAGGTGGGTTGGCGGCACCACATTCGGGCCCTTTGACCTCGGACAGGTACAGTTTGACGGGAAGGAAGCTAGGAGTGGCCCTGATCCTTGGATGTGCTCCACATCATCATCCTCCACTTCAAAACACTCCTGGAGGCTCCACCTGCATGATGCCGAGTGCTGAGGCCTGCGCTGGGCTCGGTGCTGGAGCAGGAGAAATGGGAGCCCAACAGTCCCGGCCCCGGGCTGCATTTGCTCCTTGTGCCTCTGCTGCGATGGGCAGCACG
>JAVCKT010021807.1:0-10542 GCA_032273925.1 Rhynchotus rufescens
AAAAGAGGCTGCCCCCTCTTCCTCACTGCCTCCCTTGAGGTATTTATAGACAGTGATCAGGTCCCCCTCAGCCTTCTCTTCTGCAGGCTGAACAGGCCCAGCTCCCTCAGCCTTTCCTCGTAAGGCAGATGTTCCAGGCTCCTGATCATCTTCAAAGAGCCCCAATAATAACTGTTACCATCTGTTCCTGCTTAGGAGTTTGTCTCATCCTCCACATGAGAGAGCCAGGCCTGAACCAAGATTGCCCCCCTGAAAAGCCTCCTCTGGCCCAAACCTGCTCTATGCTGCGCAGCAACCCAGGCCACTATAAGGCAGTGAGTCCCACATGTTGACCAGGTTAGGTCCCCTCTGCACACAGCAACTCAGTCCCACTGTGTTTTGCCCTCTGTGGGGTCAGCCCTGGCACTGTGAAGTGGTCCTTGTTCTTCTGGGACTTTCTGCAGTGGTTGCCTTGCAAAGTGCCCGCAGAACTGTGCAATAAACACTGAGAACTTGCCTATTCGAGCCAGAAAGTATGTAGGAGTTGTGTTTTCAGCTTTGTATCAGAACAGGTAAGAAGGACCATTGGTCGCTGAACACTTGGCATTAGGTGCTATATTCTTCCAGAAAGCTTTCCTCACTCCTGCTCCTGTTCCCTTCTCCTCCAGCCCAATCATACAAGTAATTTCTGCCTACCCACTGCAAGGAGGGAAGGAAAGGTGTCATTTTTAGCTCTTGTAAGGTGTTCAGAGGCTGTGGTGGTTGCCAAATAGGAACCCAAGCACGGAAACACCTGTAAAACTTGGTCATGCCTCAATCATTTGTGAATTCTCTAGGAAGATTAAACATACAGGAATAAAGCTTATAAAATATCATCTCTTTCCTTAGCCTGGTTCATATTTGATTAATGCAGAGATGGAAGGCTAGTAAGTGTCCAGCTTAGTGACAAATTTTAGGTTTGTAGCTTATGTAGAAGGTTGTTGAGGTTTTTTTGAGCATCTCATGATCTGTTTGTTTCCTCTCTTTGTGAACTACAGAGCAGAGCCCACATGTACTGCAGTGCCTCTCCAATACAGTTTTATACATACTTTCTAGTCCATTTTAGTAACTTTATATAGAATCAATTGTAATGGCATAATCAGTACCAAAAGACAGTTCATAACTGCGTAGAAACTTCTAAAGTTGAAACAGCCCCTTGAGTTAGCATGCCAGTACTTGTTTGTATTAAGTTTTCTAAATTCCATCGTGTATCTTTCAGTATGTTTCTCATCCCGCTCTCTCCTTGAGTCTATGTCCAAGAGTCTGTAGAAACCATTTGTTCTTGGGCTTTATCTCTACTCTGTCTCTATCTCAGTCACATTCTCAGAAATAAGTGTCAAGGAGTGGGGTCCACACACTGAGCAAGACCCACGTCTGTTTCATAAGACATAGGCTCATCAGCGTGTCAGAAAAATAGTGAATTCTTGTGCCACCTTCAAGATGTTTTTTATTACCAGTAGCACATAATTGTTTTTAAAATGTCTACTGGTCATTAGACATACCACAATGCACAGCTCTTTCTGCAGATCACCTCAGAGAAGACATGTGGAGAATACCTTGTGTGTTGGAATCAGACTAAGAGAAATTAAAAATCAGACTAATTGATAGTGATAATGGTTCCTAAAACCACAAATGTGTTCTAGTTTTAAGATAATGTTTCAGGTACAGCATGAGCCAAAACTGCATCTATCAGAAGGGAGAGACACCATCCAGTCTGCTTACCCTGAGCTGGCTTTGGCATGCATCTCACTGAATTTAGAGACAATTTAAAGCACTAGAAGAACAGTGCCTTGCTATTCTGGCTGAAGGGCACAGGGGTGGAGAAGAGGCTGCTGCAGAAAGTGAGAGTGTTCCAGTTTTAGAAAGGCTGGCATTTTCATCTGGCTCACTTTTATCACGATGTTATACCCTTGCTTTTCTCTATATTACAGCCATTCCTTCCAGAAGGCCAAAGGAGTGAGTGAAAGAGCAGAGAAGTGTCCTGCCTGTTAGAAGAAGGATACAAAACTCTGCTAATTAATTCACTGAGGAGACAGATTTATCTCCGTCTCGTACTAATGTGTGAGGAGATGTTACAACTTGCATTAGCAGACAGAAGGCACCATAATAACAACATTAAAAATGGAACTGGCCTGCTCCTGATTTATTCATGTGACTAGTGGAATCTGAACTGATTTATCATGATGAAACTTTATCATGCTTAGTACTTCTACACAAATAGCCCATAAATCATTCATCAATTACATCTCATTCATCTCATTGGAAGTTCTTTTTTTTTTTTTTTTTTTTCCTCAACCTCCCTATAGGCCTAAAAAATTGTTTTTATCTCTGTTCACACGTAATAAAGCTTTTCTCCCGCCTCCACTTGCCATGTTTTGATTTTTATTTATTTTTAGGTTTAAGGCTATGCAAGCATGGTGCAGGCAGCAGTGCTCGTGTGAAAGGAGCAAGGCCTGCAATACTGCAGCATGTATGAGGAGAGCTCGACACCCTGCAGCTCTCGCTGCTCGGAGCGATGGTTGCTAAAGGTTTGACTGGTGCTTGTGGAGGGAGGGAGCATTGCATTTTAAACATTAAAACTGGTCTCTCTCCAGCTACAATATTCCACTGTTTTAAACTTGCTGCCCCAGCTGCTACATTTATCCCAGCGTGTTAAGCTCAGCTCTCTTCTTTCCTTTCCCTACCGCTGGAGCTGAGGGTGCCTTTAGCTCCACCGGTGAACGCCGGCTGCTTGCTCCATGCCTGTGGTCCAGCAGGTTCTCCCAAACTATGGCCTTTCCAGTTGTCTCCCATTTGAGGAAGTGGGACCTGCACATCCCAGCTCTAACATTAAGCATGTTTCTCGGGGCTTGCTCTAACAAAAGAATAAATGGTAGGCATGATGGTGGGTAATTCCTTCTGTCAGCAGACTCGGGAAAGGCACAGACCTGCTTGGCCAGGAGCGGTTGGGGGTTGTTGCCTTCTGAAAAGGGGAAGCAGCGTTTCTACTCTGGGCAGCACTTCAGGGAAGCAAGCGAAAGAGGAAGCGCCCGCTTAGCTGTGACTGACACGGGGAAGGGACTTTTGCCCATATAAGTTTTTCAGGCATGGGGGAATGACCAGAAGAAACAGAATAGTCTATCAGGAAGGGCTGCAAGAGGAAGGCTGCAGATTTAGAGAAAGCTGAAGCAAACTGATCAAAAGCAAAACTCTCAACTGCATGGTAAGTGATAGAGTGCATCACAACAGCCTAACATTAGTAAAAATACAAGCAAACACTACGAGGACAGAGAGATTGCCCAGAGGACTTCAATATTGTAGCTTTTCATACCTCAAAGTGAGCCAGAGAGAAAACTGTTCACATGAAGGCTGGATTGGCAGCGCTCTCTTCAAAATATTATTTTTGGGTTGCTCTTCTCTAGTGCCTGGTGACGTGGCTTCAGGGAAGGCAGCTCTACACATCTGTATGGCATGCAAGTTGCTGAAACCATACCAAGCCCCAGAGGATTCCTTATACAGTAACTAAAAATGAGCTAAGGCTGCTAATAAGGACCGCGTTGTCCTGGCAGTACTTGTTATTCAGCAAAAATCCTTGAGCATTTCAGTCTATTAAAGATGTTTCCTTTCTGTGCCGCTGCAATCTGCGCGGCTGCCAGCTATGTAGGTGTTAGAAGTGCTTAGATTGCTTGCTTGCTTGCAGGGTGGGGGAAAGGACACTGCTTTATTACACTTGGGAGGCTGTATGCACTCTGTATGCTGAAGCGCAGCAGGATTTTATTGTACATCTTATGGAGAGAACTGTGTGCTGCAGGGTGTACATCCCCTGGGCAGCCCCTTTCCCTTGGGCATTGGGGGAGAGGGTGAGAATAAAAACCTTAGTAGGCTGTTTTTTTAAAAGTGTAAATCTGGAGCAGGACAGCAGTATCTGGGAGAGGTATAAAGCTAACGTGGAGATGGACTCCAGCGTCACCAGCTTGGTGCATGGACTGAGTTAGCATGTGCTGCCCAGGAGAAGAAAAAGAGGCCTCGGCATGGATGAGATTAAGGAATGAAGATGTTGCAGCTCCCAGAATAGAAGCCAAAATGACCTTGCATAACACTTCGGGAAAGTTACCCGTGCTAGTTGTACAGCCATAGATATACCTCCTGAAAGCACAAAGAATTATAAAGTAAACACATGTTAAAGTCGCAGCATCTTAGGAAAATGAGATAAATTTATAAAATTTATATAGTATGCATATTTTATAACATACTTTATAGATAATAATTTAAGAGACTGGTTGATACAGAGAGAAAAAAAGCTTTTGTCAATGAAACATAATGGGCTCTATTTTATATGGGGTATTTATATTAAATACTCTAATTTATAAAACAGAAATTGGGACTCTAAATGGAAGAAAAGGTCTCACTTTGCCTAATTTAGATCACTGATACAGGAGGTCAGGCTGCCTAAGCTTCCTCTGTCAGTGCAAGGACTACAGGAGGGAAGGACAGACTGATTCCTTTCTGGGAAAATGCAAAGCTCATAGAACTGAAATGGCTACAGCAAGTTTCTGGGCTTGACCCTGAAGAAGAATCTAGGTGAACTATTCTTAGTGCCCATACCAATGTAGCTGCATGTCAGTGAGTAATTTTGACCTAATATGTTGATTGTAAACTCTTTACCTGCTAGCGAATAATTTCAATCCAGCGCTTTTGTGGGCCTGGATTATATATTCCCAAACTAAAATACATGGCAGTGTAAATTGCATTGAAATGAAAAGCAGGCCACTGACCTGCTATTTGATAATTCATGAAAAGGTAACTCCTGATCTTTAAAAAATTCTCATCATGTAAGAAAATTCTCTTGGATTATCTCAACTAAAGAGTCATCTACTGCAAGGACCAGTGAACATATACTTTTTCATAACCCTGTTATCATAATCTTCCTTTCTTTTAGATAATAATTTGAAATTAAATAGCCACTGGTTCTCCTGGGTTCTACAAGAGTTTTTGTGAATTCTTTCTTAGTTCAGTAGAAGAGACTAAAAAAACATTTCAAAATACCAGAAATATAAAACCAGCATTATCTTTTAGAAATCTCTTACCTGTCTGGATCAATTTATATGCAAGGATGTGACACCCCTAATGTTTAATTCAAAATCCCTTTGCAAATGCAAGTAGGTGGAGGAAAGTTAGAGCTGTGCAGACCCCTCCCTTGGCAGCCGCACTGGAAACAGACTTGCTGCGAAAGACAAGAAGAGCAGGGGCTCCAGCAGAGTACAAACACAACTACAAAAAACTGACTTTGGTTTTAAGGAACTCATGCAAACAAACATACAGGCACTTGCATCTGTAATTCTTACCGGGGAACAAGAAGAAATGGATATGTAAACATTCAAGTTAAGCTGTAGCATTTTTTGCTAACGATCATGGAGTTTCCGTACAAAATCTCCGCTTTCTGGAGTCAGAGCCTTGGCAAAAGCATCAATAAGCTATCTCTGATCAATATTCACATGAAGTACTTGCTTGGCAAGAATTGCTGATTAGACCCTGCACTGAAACTCTGCTTGGCCTTGAAGCAAGAAAGAAGCTACTATACTACCCTACCCTACCCTACCCTACACTACACTACACTACACTAACAAGCCTAGGATGCTGAAATGAAGTGACTTACCCCAAAGTGTGTAGCTGTTGGTCAGAGCCACAGTCATTCCTTCAGCACTGTGCCAACTATCCCATGGGGAATAAAGGAGAACGTGCAAATTGCTACTGGTATTATGCTGAGCAGGCAATTGGGCATTTGGAAAATAACTGCAATTAAAAAAAACAGCTTGATGTGGATGTAAAGGATAAATCGCTGAGGTCTAACTGTGATTATAAGCGACGTGTACTTGTGTTGGGTGGAATCTTTCTATATAAAATGCTTCCAAAGATTCAATTTTTAATAAGATAGCTGGATTTAATTTTAGAAGGAAGCTATTCTGAATGCCTAAGCACTTGTATCTCTCCTCATTCCCAACTGGATATTAAAAAGCATTCAGTGTAGGTGAGTCAAGCTGGATTGCTGAACTTTTGGGTGCAGCTTTTGTAAACTTGAAAGAAGGGGAAGCAAGTTTGAGCAGTAGATTCCAGCTGAATTTCTCAGGGAGGCAGCTACCTACATGTGAGCTCTCTTCCTTCTCTTCTGTTCAGAAAAATGCATTTAAATTTGTTCCTGTATCACTTCTAAGTGCAGGCAGATAGGCAGACAGAACTTTGTGTCTAATCTGTTACGTACATTTACAGAAGTTGAGACTTTCTTGAAAAAGAAAGTATTTCTGAAAATCTTTTAGAAGATAAAAGCCTCTTCTGTTGAGGTTAATATAAGGTAACAGAAAAACGTATGGATTCTATAGACACACTTTGAATCGTATTTCTCTTATTTTCAGAACCCATAAAGAGGAAGGAAAATCAAGAAATGAACATTTCTTACTAACACTGAATTTAAAGACATCATGTTCTCTTATATAAGCAACGTGTTTCCGATAAATTGTTTCAAGCTGTACAAATGTGTTTGCCAATCCTCAAAGCAATCATTTCAAGCAAGTTTTTTTGGATGATAATAAGATTAATGATAAAATAACACTGAAAACAATTTTAAAATAACCTCAGGGATTTAACATAAATCCATAAAAATTAGGAAATTCTGAGCTAAGGCAGCCAGAGTGTATTTAACTTAGCCTTGTTTTGCTTCTCAACTACAACACGTCTAATAGTTCATTAGGAGAAAAGAGACTAGGAACACTCAATAAAAGTACAAACCATGTGTGCTATTTGAGAGAGCTGTAAGCTATAAAAGGATATTGTGTTTATCTTAATTACAAGTGGCTTTGTGTGGTTTCTAGAATGGCTAAATAGTTATAAAGAAAATATTATATATTTTATTTCCTCTGCTTATTTTTTAAAGCTGTGTGACTAACATTACATCTAGTTGTAATTATTTTTTTCTAGTGTAATTATTTTTTCCTTAGTTCACAGTGTAACGTAATTGCTATAGTTTTCAGTTATCATGAAAGAACAACTATTTATTGTTGTATAATACATCATCATGACAAGCTTAATCTTTATCTTGAAAGCAGTTTGATCTCTGTATCTATCTATCATTTTTGCTATAAAAACACAGCCTCTATTGTGTAAATGGGTTATACTTTTTCAATGCAAAATATACTAATAATTTCATACTATTTTTGATACTACCAAGAGAGAAAACCCACAGAAAGACTGCACTGATACTGAAATAATTCACTCACCAACCAAATACTTCTTTTTGGAATATGTCTGTTTGCTTCACATAAAATTTAATCTTAGAGGATAACTTTATAGAAACACTCTGTTGAAAGAGTATTACTGTAAGTGAGTCCTCAGTCACTAAGTCCCTTTGCTGTCTTAGCTTTACTGCCCCATATATAAATATACAGAAGTTAACATAGGGCTGCTAAAGGTCACTTTTTCACTCTTCTTTTTGCAGGTTGTCTATATTTTGTACATTGCCCATTCTCTGAGCCTGATCTGCAGGAGTTTGAGAGCACACAGCTACTGCTCTCTTATGCCACGTGCTCAGAAAAGTTCCAAGTCTACCCGCTTCCACTGGACATCCAAAATCATTAGATATATTTGGATTTAAACATTCTGTGCCTCAAATGCATATCCATAAAAGGGAAAATAATAACCATTCACCTTGCAAGGGTTTGTAGACCTGCAACTTGATCTGAAGGATCAATTATTAGCAGTATTAGGCTGTAACTTCCCTGCTACCAAAAAGCCTCACGTGTGGCTAGTGTGCTCACTCTGTGTGTGTCTGTGAAGACATAATCAAGCTCGGGCTTCACACTGGCTTCTCCACTGAACTACAGCTTTTCAGATACTTCTTTAAGAGCTGAATTTGAGTTGATTTTCAAAGGACGAGGATGAGATGTATACCCTGAACAAAAAGCCTTCCTCTGAATTTCTAGTCTCTACTCAGAAGTATATTTAGGCGTGAGTTTTCATGTGGAAGATCTAGCACAAGGAAAATAACATCTTTCATTTGAGATATATTCTTGGAAATGAATGTTTTTGGCAGAATTTTTTATTGAAAAAAGGGCTGAGAAAGTCTTATGGGGTGAAAGAAATCAGGTCAAAGAGTTAAAACTGCAAAATTACAGACAATGCAAAAAAAAGGAGTCTTATAAGGAGAAGTTTTGGGCAGCCATCATAATAATGATCCAGCTATATTAGCCTGTAATTAGATCATTTCCTTCAGAAAGGGCCAAGAAACAAATCCATATAAATGTGAACTTATGTGACATTAGTGACATGATAATGTAACGCCTCATATAAGTCACTGCCTGAAATCCTCAGCTGTAAATGTATAAAAATATGAAATGAGACGGGTTTGCATGAATAAAGCTTGGCAACACCGCCTTCTGAAGTAGGCAGGCAGATAAAGGAGGCAAGGTTAGGTGAAACAACACGTCCCAGACCTCACTGCAATAGAACTATCAAAAGAGAATCCAAAAATGCTTTACGCCAGGACCCATTGCTAGATACCCATCAGAGAGCGGATGTTTAAACACCTGAGTCACAGAAATGAAAGATATATTCATCCTTGGCACACTCAGAGTTGGGGATAAGGAAATCTGGAAAGCGTGAGCTGGAACGCGCTATTTGAGAAGCCAGGACTTCCTGCAGTGATGTTACACACTGATGTCTCAGACAGTGTTGACTGAATCAGTGATCCCACTTTGCCAATTCAGTGTCATCGGTTTAGGTAGGTGCCATAAACCTTGTGGAAACCCAAGGCTTCGCAGAACTTTGTGCCATGCTGCAAGAGGCTGAACATAACACAGTCTATGCAAAACATTACAGGAACAGTAGGGAATAACCCTATACTTAGATTGCTCTGCACTGTAAAAGTGTCTTTTGACCTTTCTGGAGACAGCTGCAGTTCTTCTGTTTATGAGAAGCTTCAGAAGTTCAGGCAGAGAGCACAATGTGGAGCTATGAAGTGCCCACAAAGAAATCTGCTCAGGTGGGGTGGAAGGATAAATTGTTTTAAGCCCATCATCTCCCATCTATCATTTGCATTCCTTGTATAAAGGCAGAATCAAAGGCTCTGGTTCATCCAGAAATGGCGGACTAGCCAAACAGCTCATGACTGAGAAAGAGGAATTTGTTATTTGCCTTGTTCCTGCTCCTCTCCACTTCTGACCAGGTTCCTCTGCCGGTTCAGTTTGTGCCAACGCAAGCATCTCTAGGACGTACCTGAATTCACTGATCTGGCAGAAAACGACTTCTGCAATGACAATTTCGACAGTGAACAAACAGATTCAATTCAAGGAAAGATTCAGTGAGAGGGACAGCAAGACAGGGCACAAATAAGCAGCATCATGCAGCCAGGAGGATGGGGCAGTGGGGATGAGGGTGGAGAGGAGAGTAAACTCTGCCTTCAACAGCAGGGACTCTTTGTTCAGCTTAGCCGTTTGTAAAGCTGTGCTATACTGCTAGGCCCAAACAGCTTTTATTCTGCTAGGAGCTGGGGAACAGATATCTGAGGGAGACAGGTAGAGAGATTTAGACTAAATATCTTTGAGAATTTCTTCTATTCTCTCTTTGACCCAGGCTATATGTTAGGGGACAGAATAACCACTATCATGAATCTCTTGCTATTATTTTAGTGACTTTGTTCAATTATGCTGTGGCAGTGGCACACAGAATTGTCCAAAAAAAAAGGGATTTTTTTAACTAGAGCTAAAGACATTATCACGATGCTTGCATTGGACTGCATGACAACAGTTCAGGCAGCTTCAATTTTGGCAATACCTGGCATTAGGAATGCTTGGGTGGGACCTCTACGGAAGTGAATAACCATTCAAACATCTTCCCTCTGTGCAGTGTGTTCTTTAGTCCATGAAGATTAACTCCTCACTAAGCAAAGCTTCAAAGAGAAATCATGTACTATTAAAACAACTTGTCTTAGAGCTTCGAATGTTCACTTACATCTCAATCAAGCTATGAAAATATTCTGAAGTGAATTCAGATTTCATAAATATTTTTCGAGCTGCATTTGCATGTAAAGCAAGTCAGAAATGTACATGCAGCCTAATGGACGTACTGGCTTCCACAGCATTCGCTTACAATTTCTCCTCATCACTGTTTGCCCCATATATTCCCCTGGTACTTCATGACATCCCAGTTGCAAAGGAGCCTCCTGCTAAGTCTTCTATGTGCAACTTTTCAAGACTGTGAAAAAGAAACATTAGAAGTTCAACTGAATTGTCAAAAAGAATGAAGTAGCTTAGGACAAAGCTGTTGAATAAGTCCTGCTATTGTGGCTAGGTATTGTAATGTTCTCACAACACGAATGTGAGATTTTTGGTAACCTTATTTTTCACTCTGTTGTTTTAGAACCGATCCTTCATATTTACCTAATAAAGCTAGGTTTTTTTTTTTTTTTTTTTTTTTAAATTGAGATTTTTAATAACTGTAAACAGAATAACCCATATAATTATAAAAAAAAATTATACAATAAATATACTATGCTTT
>JAVCKT010021809.1:3935-16003 GCA_032273925.1 Rhynchotus rufescens
TATTGTTTCTATCATTCTGATTTTCTAATAACTATGACTGAGTTTTTTCAAGTTAAAAGTGAATTTCATGTTTTCAGGCTTTTTTTTTTTTTTAATAAATAAATATAAATCATTATACTACATAAGATTCTACATTTCATAATTCCTCTAGCAACTACTCTTAGTGACTTAATGACTGATGATGGACGACATTTTGTGTGATTAGAAGGAAGATCCAGTGTGATGATAATAATTCAGTCAGTTATTTAAAATTCTTGACTTGCACACAGGAGAAAATTGAGTTGTTTGCATCTTGGATTTCAGATTAATCTTCCAATACAGCAATTACGCAGTATAAATACAGCAGAGTATTTTTAACTGTTTTATATCTTGATTTAATGATGCTGAATGCATACATGGTGCCCATTTTAATTGCAGACACGAACATCAAAGAAATGGCATCCTCCTCAGAAGGTCAGATGTGTGGTTGACCTTGATTTCATTGTGGCTTTTTTTGTATTTACTGTGGATTACATCTCTAACAAACAGAATCACTCAGCAACTTTCATATAAACTCATATTTTAATAATAGATCACGGTTCACATCTCATTTTTTTGTACTTGCTTGAAACATTAAGGTTTACCATTTCAGCTACTGAATTACACAAAGCTTTCTTCATCAGTTTGGAGTTTCCATTGTGAGTGTTCCTGATTATTATGATTTTTCCCTTTCTTTTGCAGGTTTTTGTATTTTCATGTAGTTGTTTTAAAGCAGATGATCCTCTGTGCTTTCGTTTTCTTTATGTACTTTCTTATTGTATTTCTTTCCACAGATGAAGATGACACTTCAGTTAGCACTCCACCAGCAGGTTAGGAGTGTGGAAGTACTTATGTGTGTATGTATGTATGTATGTATTTTTCTCTGACCAATTAACCAAGAAAGCTCTCAAAAGCTCTCAAAACAGGCTTATTAAAGAAAATGATTTTAAGGTGCTGCACATTCAATTAATCTCTATTCAGAAGTACCAGACCTTCATACTAGATGAGTTCTTTTCAGGTCCTGCTTTGAGATCTCCAGTATAACTTCTGCATTGGAAGGTAATAATATATCACCCGGCATCTAAAGGCAACTCATCCATTCCTATTGACACTTGCGGAGTGCATTTTAAGGTTATTGCTGAGAGCAAATTTCAGAGTAACAAACCAAACAGATGCCTTGTGATTTCAAAACAGTTTTCTCCACAAGGCTCTGTCTCTCCACCTTAGTCCCTGTACCCTACAAGGCAGCTAGAAGATAAGAAATTTGAATGTTATCTCTCCACAGCTTCACTCAGCTGGCAGATAAAATACCTTTGGCTGTTAGCACAAAAACAAAAGCAACAGCAAAGGAGTCCTTCACAGCAGATGCACCACAGAAAAACTCGGTATTTCCAGAAGTTGCCAAGCATGGTATTTGCTAATTCGCTTTTAAGAATATTAGGCTGTGAATGAAACAGAGGTTTTGAATACAAGGCTTTGCTGTGTGTCAAACAAAACATATATTTCGAATTATCATCACGGCCTTAAATGATTCTTGAACTATTCCAAAAGAATTGAGCTGAATTCTCTCAGTGGCAGCACAGTGGTTTATACAGCCACAGGACTTCATTGGTAAATACTAAAAATATAAGTAACATTTTAAATCAAAAACCCCTAGCATTTCCTTTTAATTTCATTTTATCAGGATTTCATTCAACTGTGACAAATAAATAGGATGTTTAGAAAATCTAAAGTACTATCCTTTCCAATAAATACCAGCTTACATAAAATTATCAGTTATCTCAAACTACACAAATTATGGGAAAAATCGTTATCTTTATTAAGGTCTTCTAAGTATGAGAAGGAAGTATAAAGGAAAGCATGGGTGGGAATGGAGCTAAACAAATAATAGCTTTTCTAGGCAGAATGGGAAAAAAGGTTTTTTTTGTATGTTGTTCACTTCTTTTTTTCTAGTATGCAAATATTTCCTCATGAGTATGGTCCTAAACGTTAATTCTAATCCTCTTGCATGAATTGTCAATGTTCTTTAAAAGACAGTGTTGTGAGGTCAGATAAACTGTGATCTCTGAACCAGTGTCATCTAAATTGCTCTTCCCTTTCAGATGGTCCCTCTAAACCATCGGAAAGAAAAGATTCAGGTGAGACTTCCTGAAGAACCCGCTGACACACTCCAATTTTACATAATGCAATTATATATTCATTTGATTCTAATTTCACTTTTCATACAGCATCAGACATTAATTTTACAAATGCCTTCAAGTACCAGAGAAAATAGGTTTCCAGGGGCAGAACTGGAGTGAGAGAAGACTCTGCACAAGACAAGACATGTATTAATCTTTACATATATATATACATACCTATCTGTCTATATCTGTTTCCATATGGACAGATACCCAACTATTCCCTTCCTCCTCAGCCTGCAGGGCGACAGTGCCTTACCTGGAAACAGGCTCCAGGAGAATGTAGGCGAATGGCTTCTTCTCACAGCTCACAGGATGGTGAGGAACGCTTAGCAAAGTCATAACCTCTTTCTTCCCACTCTGCCAGGGGCTTTTTTCCACATACTACACCCAGGTTTGTGGTTTCAGGATTTGCAGGCTCTGGAGGTAAATGAGCAGCTGGTATTTCAACCATGGTTACTGCACTGGGATTGCTCACCTGTGCCAGGCCTGCGAATCCAAGTCAAGCCTATGCTTTGTTCTGTTTGTTTAATAATTAGGAAAACAGAGGAGGTGGTCATCTGTGTGTTGTGTGGTACAGGATTAATGACTCCCTGTAAGCTTCTTCCATTCTTTAATTTTTTTTTTTTCATTTCATCACGTGGTCTGTTAGGTTTGCTTCTTCGCATCACCAGTTCCTGTATCGAACATTGTCATATCATCATATTCACCCTCATTTATCACTCTCACTTGTACTTAATTTAAGTGTTTTCACATCCTAGTATAATATATTGGCATAATCTAGATAGAGTACATATGGATATGTACCTATCTATGTATATGTGTATGTGTGCGTATATGTGTATATGTTTTCATTTAGTGTATATATGTGTGTTTACATGTAAGAAATACTATGCGAGCAGACATCTACAGAGTTTTAAGCGTACTACCCTTAATTAATTGAAAAATTGAAAGGCAAATATTTTATAGCAGAAATATACAGCATTTCTATGCCTTTTTGAAATTCCCAATAGACTTAAGTGTAGTAAAACCAAATTGGTTTTATTTTTCCATGATAGACCAATATACCATGAACTGTGTTCCACTCATGTGTGATGGCAGTTTTCTTGAGTTATAAAGTTCCTTCAGCAGTAATCTTTACATAGTAGAAATAAAACATGACTTCTGGTAAATGAGTTTCTACAAAAAATATAGGACAGGAAAAGAGACTTTAAATTTCAACAGGACTGGTCTAGATGAGAAGTGCTTTGTGGCTGGTTCATCTTATATGCTAATTATGACACTAAGAACAAAAAACCTGTGTATAAACTATAAAAAAAAAACCTTCAACTCAGAAATGATTATAATTCCAAAGAATACAAGTCTGATTTAAAAGAAATTGCCTGTTTTGTCCAGCATACCTGTGCATTTCTATATTTGCTCTAATTTTGCTCTGCCACAGGAGACTCTCTTTGCTCATTCTCCCCCCTCCACTGGCCCTTACTCCTTCAACAAAAGAGCTACTGGTGTTTGGACTCCACAAGTCCTCACGTGTTATATGATACACACACTTTGCCTCCCTGCAGAAAGAGAGCATTGAACATTCCCCATGGCTTTTTGAGAGGCCAGGATAATCTGCTTGGATCAGAGTTTTGCGTGTGTTTTACCATGATGTAGCTGCACAGCACAAGGCAGGGCTCCTCACGTAAGCATAGATATCAGAAGCATATAGATGTGTTAGTATACATCTATTCAACTGCTATTCAATTGCCATTGACTATTCAATTGCTTCTTCTCTCAGTATCATTTTTAATTCCAAAATCTCATTGACTTTCATGGGAGACAGTGCTGGGTTTGAACATGTGCCAGAACCATTCGTTTCTGACAAGCTGCCTCCCTGTAAAATATCAGGCTGTGCACAGGAGAGGACACATTACTGCTTGATGTTATTGATCGATCCCCACAGCCTCCTGTTCTAGCACTGTAGAAAATGAAATTTAAAAGTAAGCATCTTCTCTGACCTGTTTTGCTAGGAAAGAGATAAAATTAGTTTGTACAAACAGCCAAGGCGATACCTATAAAAAACATGCATTGGGGCCACCATATGTGTTTTGTTTGTGCTTGCAGCTGTTTGTGTTTTCAGAGCTTCCTTCTCAGGTTTCTGTTCTGAAAAACAAAGAGCTGCCCTCTGTGTAGTGCATCTGTGAAGCACTCATGGTTGAATGCTGGTGCCATTCAAATCTCACAGTGTCTGCCTTCACTGATCAGGTTCCCCTCATAGTTTCATCTTCCACCACCACAGAGATTCTTGCAGGAACTGTACACAATGTGACAAATAATGGATGTCAGTGTGAACAAAAACTTACATATCTTTCAGGATATGTGAAGAGATAGGCTTAGAGAGTTTAGTAAGTTCAGGTAAGTGTATTTTGGAGGGAGAGAAACATGCTCAGATAATTGACATTTTCTTCTCTCTCATCATATCAGTATGGTCTGTTGGAGAAGCAGCTCCAGAAGAGACAGAAAAACGTGATGACTCCCAGAGATCCACTTTATTCATTGAAAAACCTCAAAGTGGTTCAGTGAGTGTAGGTAAGTGCTTAGAAACAAAATCAAAGGCTGCTTGCAGAAAGGCAGAGATTGAGATAGGGACTGGAAAGGCATGTGCAGTTCATATAACATTCAGATTCCTCGCGCATTGACAAATAATTCTACTGATTTCAGCTGGACATGAACCCTAGTCTTCAATGGCAAAACAGGATGTACCAAGATAGACAATAACCAAATGCTTAATTCAAAACAAATCTGAGAGCTAGTAGTTTACTAAGAGCAAAACCTAGGAGAGTTCCTGCAGAAGGTGACTACTGTGTTGATATTAGCTGTAATGTTACTGATGCCTCTGGAAGGTCTACCCAATGGACTGCAGTCTAGTGG
The DNA here is from genome assembly GCA_032273925.1 of Rhynchotus rufescens. Classification (NCBI taxonomy): domain Eukaryota; kingdom Metazoa; phylum Chordata; class Aves; order Tinamiformes; family Tinamidae; genus Rhynchotus; species Rhynchotus rufescens. Next base: position 9,047 of record JAVCKT010021809.1, read on the forward strand.
AGAGATTCCCAGACTGTTCTTGTGTGCTCTGCAGCTATGTGTAAATTAGTGAGTAGACTCAGAAGAGCAGGTCCCTAGAGGGAGACAGTTGGTAACAAGGATTTGTCACCAACACTAGAAGCATTCTGGAGGCTGTAGAGTGATCTAAATATCTATTAGCACAACTGGTAACTCTAGGAGTGCATCTTTTGTTTTATTTCCACCTTGAGTCTTTCAGTCCTTGAGGAATACAGATCAATACCCCTGTCTGTGATGTAAAACACAGAACAGTAAAAGGGGAACAGGTCTGAGGTTCATTTCAAAACTGCACTCCTGTGTCAGATTGTAATGTTATTGTAGCTGTACCCTAAGAACTGCATCTTAACCAGCCAAGCAGCAATGCCAGAGGTAGCAGTAAATGAAACTTGTGCAAACATAACTGAGTTATGTTTTCTCTTTTCAAAAGGCGGGAACATTACATTTATAGCCAAAGTAGAAGCCAAAGATCTCCTGCGAAAGCCAAATGTTAAGTGGTTTAAAGGGAAATGGATGGACCTGGCCAGCAAAGCAGGGAAGCACTTGCAGCTGAAGGAGTCATTTGAGCGCCACACAAAGGTGTGTCTTTCCTTTTCCTTCTTAAAGAGGCAAAGCTGTGACTTCCACATGAAGTTTTCAAGGATGCTCTCAGATCCTGAGCAGACTATTCTGCTTTGCCAATGCAAGCAAAGCAGTAATGTGGAAATGGAAGAATTAAGTTGCTACTTGTGGGTTGCTTTTTTTTTTCCTGAGCCCTTTATTGAAGTTATTCCTGTCTTAGGTCTGAAAGAACAAATTTGCAGCAAATTGTAATTTGTACTTTGTAGAAAAGTATCATGTAAGTTAATGAATAAATACTTTGTTTTTATAGATTCACACATTTGAGATGCATATCATTCAAGCTAAAGAGAACTATGCAGGGAATTACCGTTGTGAAGTATCTTATAAGGACAAGTTTGACAGTTGCTCTTTTGACCTTGAAGTCACGGGTAAGTTTGAATTGGTGTCTAGCTTTATAAAGATTTCTCTCCTCTCTCCCCTCTCCTCTTCTCTCCTCCCCTCTCCTGTCTTCTCTCTTCTCTTACAATTCTTACAATTCTCTTACAATTTCACTCAGATTATTTAAAGGAAGCAATATTTTGAATGATTTTTTTTAGCATGGATCTCTGAGAAGTCTTTTAAGTATCTGTGATTCATTATTTAAATGAACATGGGGGTAGCTAATGACTATGTGAGACTTTAGGGCTGATCTAAAACTTAGGTAAAACGCCTTTTGAATTCAAATCAGGTTCTAGCAAACAAAGCAGAGAGCTAGGCCTAGGACAATGCAGTGAGTGAGATTTCCTCTGAAGAGAGAGACATGGAGACAGCCTAACTCTCCAGTGCTTTGCACCCCATTGAATCATTTGTACATCTGAGAGCCTCTTCTAGATTGCATAAAAATAAAGAATAGTGCAACATGCATAAGACTAGAGACTCATGCCTATGACTACTTCCACATTATAAAAGGGCTTATTCCTGTCAGCATTAATCCCCAAGCTTGTCTTTTCCTTACACAGCAGTTCTGTCAGCACAACGGAGTACATGCATACCTGCACGACCCGACTGAAAGGATAAATGTCTCCTCAAGTTCCAGGGCCAGCAGCCAGTGGACAAAATAGTTATTCACCCTAATAAAACACGCCTACCAAATTGCCTAGATCAGATTGTTCATTCATCAGTCTGGAAACGCAGGCCACAGTTAAGGGAATATTTGGCAGCTGACTGACAGCCCAAGGAGCCTAGGAATGTGTGTGTTTTCACAGGCCAGCTGGGCACGCATTCACTTTCTGGGCATCAGAAACATTTAATTTGATTAGCTGGCACAAATGGGTAATTCACACAACGGGGATTCGTCCTTGTGCCAAGAATCAGCATGAGTCTATCACTGTCCAGAAGAGTGCCTCTATGATGCTGAGTTTATTTAGAAAAGAAAACATGAAGCAGGAGAGATGAACATGAGAAGAAAAAGGACAGAGCCCGTGTATAGGCAGAAATGCATGTAAGAGCAATCAAAGATTGGTCTCATATGCAGAAATGCAGAATGTAATTTAGAGAAACGCATTAAAAAAATTAGCTTTGCACTGAGGAGGTTTGCATTTAGCAGAGCTTAATACTCAAGATGCACAGACTGTGTTTACTTATCAGGATACTGAACAAATTGTATATGCCAGGACCAAACTCACCAAGACATTTTTAATTCCTGTATTGTTGTTATTCCATAGAATCTTCTCAGGCTGCTCCATCTATTGACATCAGATCTGCTTTCAAAAGAAGGTAACCTCAAATGTCGATCCTGTAGCGTTCCTCAGTAATGGATGCTGATAGTATGTACAGAGTTCCCATCAGCCGTAATAGATAAAGGCATTAAGTACTTTTTAATACAAACTACCTGTGATATGAAATGTTGTACTGTGAAACTACAGTGCCATTGCTGTAAGGGGAGGTGCAATATTCAAGACAGAATTAAACATTTGTTTCTATAGAGTTTTTCATAATTCATACATTCATTCAGTAGAATATTTCACTGAATGTTATCTGAAAATTGTTAGCTGCAAAAAACAAAAGTTCCTGTTTTCAGTCCTGTACTGATCAAAGGCAGAGACATAGTTCCCACTGATTTCAGAAAGACAGGAGTTGATCTTATATTATCTTGCAGAAAAAAATGTGTTATAATGACATCAGAAAAATTACAAATTACAGTCTGTATGATAAAGCATTGTGTCTGACCTTTTTATTAATCACTTTTGAGATTAAATAGTTATTAAAACTAGCAAAATGATTTCATCTGTATATTTTATGCAGAAAGTGGCCTTACTAGGATGGAATTATTTAGATGGAGAATATTTTATAGACAGAAAATGAATGCAATTTGTTAATTTACACATACAAGCAAATTTGTGACTTAGAGGTAATTGTTTTTATTAGGAGAGATGTGATTTAAAGAGTAACAACAGAAGATATTAAATTCAAGGTGCACTCCTTTCTTCAGCACACTTTTTTTAAAAAGTGCAATGCTTATTCTGTTCAAGCAGGAGAAAATTTTATTCTATAAAGGATAGCCTGTGCAAAATTTGGGATGGAATCTTGGTATCATTTGACTTCACACTTGCAGGATTTTGCCATTATTATTTACAAGCATTGAGGACATTGCTACAGCAATGTATTTTATGACAAGATTTTACTGCTATCACATGATAGAAAGGGATGCACCTTCATAAGACTATGATTTCATTCATATAAATGTACAGTTTCTGCTCTTCTTTTTTTAACTGATTTCTTCCTTCATTTAGAGAGAAAGGTTAAATCTTAAGTGTAATGCTTCGCAATCTGGTATTTTATGTGGCTATGCATTATGAAATGCATTGCACACAGCAGTGCAAATCTTTGTTTTACATTCATAGCAAAGATCAGCACAAGCCCTTTGTTTTTATATGCATACATTTCTGAAATGAAAAACAAAGCTCTTTGTGTTGACTGTCTTAAATATATTTGTGTTACTGAAATCTAACACAAATCTTGGCAAATTTGTGTATACAATTACAAAAATTTGTCATCAAAGTAAAATAACAAGCAATACAAACCTTTGTGTTATTTTTCACAAGTGCCAAAGGCAACATAACTTATGTGAAAAAGAAGACAAGTTTGTGTTGATTTTACACTATAAATTGTGTGCCTGAAGAGAGTTGTGTATGAGAGCAACGTGTGTAGAGCGTTTGCAATGTGTGTCGTCCAAATCTTTCTGTATTAAACAAAGATTTGATCTTTTTTTATTAATAACAGCGGTGATGGACAAGACGATGCAGGAGAACTTGACTTTAGTGGTCTCCTGAAACGTAGGTGAGAACCAAGTGATGCAGTGAGCAGGTGTGGATTGCAAACCATTAGGTTCGCACACAGAAAGAGTCAGGTGTAGCTTTAATAACTTCTTAAGAATTTTGTCATTTTTCATTCTTTTCAATGTTTCTAACTATCATTCTCATAAAATAATATGCAAATGTTCAGTTCATTGTACTTGTAAGTATGTGTGCAGAAAAGAAGCCTCAGATCTGAGTGTACCAGGAAAAAAAGTGAGCTACAAATTAGACACACCAATAACATTTAGTTTACTTGCTACTTCTTTTGTGCTTGCATGAAAAGTAGAGGGAAAGAATTTCCTACACAGGGATGAGTAGTTCGGAAAATTGAGCGCAGAAGGAAGAAAATTGCTAGAGTTAAATTTACCCTTTTGGTACATCTTAATTTGATTTTCATAAACATCCTGAGATAAAAAAAAAATCATATATATCATGGTTTCAAAACATAGAAAATGATACTAATTTGTTGTGCCATTCTGTTTCAGTATGTGCAAACCAATGCTCAGTGGTGGTATATTCAATTTTAATGCAGTGATAGGGAAAAAATTGGACATATGTTTCTCTGGTTCACCTTTAAAATATCGTGTATGGTGTTACCATAGTTATTTCTGCAGTTGTTTCAGACCTTAGGACCAGGTAATTAATAGATTAGGACAATCCATGTTGAAGAAAATTTCACTCACCCACCTGTATCAGTAAGTCATTTCCTCTTTTTTAAAATTTATTTCTTAGAACTCACAAGAAATATATATATACCACAGAAATTGCTGAGAGTAAGACAGAGAACTGGAAAAATAACTAGTCCTTTTCTTGTATCTCAGCTTTCTCTGAAAGGGAAAAATACAATATGCAGACTTAATTACATAAAAGCTCACCATGTGCTTGAACAGGTTGCTTAGAGAGGTTATGGACTCTCCGTTCTTGCATTCTTGATATTAGAAAGCTGTCCAGACAAGGTTCTGGGCTCTAGGTGACCTTGCTTGAGAGCAGGAGTTGGACTAGATCTCCACAGGTCCCTTCCAACCTCAGCCCTTCTGTGATTCTGTGAAGTATGATGGCAAGGATGATATTTAAGCAACTAAAGAATCTAACTAGTTTCTTACAAAGGAAAAAAAAATGTCTAGTGCTGAAATCACTGCTGTTAAAGAGAAGTTAAAAAGTTAAACATTTGCTTTTAAGTTAGAGTGGAGCGATCAGGAAGTAGGTACAATTTCAAAGTGGAAGTAGGAATTGGAAGAACGATGTGAATTGACTCAAGTTCACCAGGTCTTTGGTGTTTTTCATCTTCTCATCCCTAAATAGGATCTTCAGTTTGACATTTTACCATACTAATCCAGCCTACCATGACAGTTATCCTGACTGCCTGGCCTGTGGGGTGTTTTATTGGTAACAAGAGATTTGCATGCATATCTTGGTGTTCTTCTGGAAAGAGAATTGTGAAATGAGTCATGATCACATCATTAACAAGTAACTCACATGCTTATAAGATAAATACAGCACATAAACATAGTATAACTATTGTGTGGTTAATGGGCAAAGAAAATTTTCAGTTTTTAAACACCATTATTTGATATTGGTTAAATCGGTGTCTGATCGACTTGCTTCAGGCGCTGAAATGCAACCTTATTTCTCAAGAATAAGAAGGCAGGCTGTTACTTAATTCCTAGTGTGGATATTAATATCCATTTTTATCAAGACAAATGCAGGTCAATTTTTCAGTTAATTTCAATTTTCTGGGAGGCAGTGTTACATTCTGAAGGTGTATGCCTTTTTTTTGTGTGGTTATGGTACCAAAGAAAGAGCTAGAACTTTTCACCTGTGGTGCATCAGTCCTTGAAATATGTTTTTTTAAAAAAACCTAAATGCAAATATTCTATATACTGCTTCTTTTCTAATTTCATGCTGGTCTTGCAGGAAGATAAACCAGTTCTTTTCTCAGTAAGACACTCCATGACTGGTTATCCTTCGTCAGTGCAACGGGCCATTAACAGCATGAAATTCTAAAAGGATTTCAAAATCTAACAGGATTTCAAAAACGCTCATACATTTAGGTTCGTTTTAAAAATATACTTGTTTCAACGAAATGCACCTCTTCAGGGAAAAGATCTGATTTTTTAGCTATATCAATCTGCTTAGAAAATGTTGAACACTGCTTGCCCACTACCCACAGCAGAAACTATTGTCGTCTCAGAATAATGTTGGTTTGTTCTAAGTGTCAAAATTTGTCCTCCAGTTATGCAAGAGGAAGAAGAGTTGGGAATAAATTATTTTAAACTGGTTGAAAATCAGGATACTCTTAACTGATCCTCATTCTCAACTATGACCTCACTTAAGGGGGCAAATTATCTTGAGTCACATGGATATGTGAGTGTTACTCTCCCTAGCATGGATAAGAGTTGCATGACAAACAGTCAGTCCTTGAGATGACACTTCTACCCCATAGAGTATGTCAGCTTTTATATATGTTTTCAAGCTAATTTTGACCAGCCGCCACGCAGAAGGAATCTCCCTGAAAAGACAATATGTATAGTACATAATCTCCAGAAATCATGAGAACAAATGAAATATAAATTACATTCAGGAAAACATGTCTAAGAATTATTCAAAGAGAATGATGTACGTATTTCAAAGACTCCTCTGTGTGAATTTTTTCCCTTTTAAAAATAACACTGGCACACTAGTAAATTTAATAAACTTCATGGATTAAACAACATAATGTTTTTTATTTTTTTTCCATAATTACTCATCCAACTATGCAGAGATTCCTAGGGATCCCAGTACTACATTCTATATTACTATAAACAAAAAATTTCCCTCTCTGACTTGATAGATCTCAACTATCACAGTATCTTGCTGCAAGGCTCTGTCTTTTTTATTTCTTAAATATGTATTTTCTCACTCTGACACTGAAAGCGCTGATTTCTTTAGACCAGCAAGATTAAGTCAGAGTGAATCTGGTTTGACAAATTTACAGAAAACAAAGTCAAGGGTTCTGCTGCCCTTCCTGGATCATCTTTCTAACAGTTTACTTTTTTTGCACTAAGTT
>JAVCKT010021809.1:16236-30415 GCA_032273925.1 Rhynchotus rufescens
GTGTACAAACTCATAAAGATGGAAATATATATATTTCATATAGATTTCATCAGTATCCCATTTCTGTTTTACCTCTCCTCAAAGAAGAATAAGGAGACATCCAGTATAAAATAAAAATAACTCATTTTAAATTATGGAATGTAAATCTTTGTATCTTTTTTAACATTTAATTAATTTAGAAACTTCTCATTCAAAACATACCGTTGAGACAGAGCCTGCTTAAAATAGACCCTAACAGTTCTTCTAGAAAATAAGAACACAACTTCTCTCAACAAGTACAATGTTAGCATAAAATAGGCTGCAGTAATCCGGCTGTCTGATATACTCTCTTTCCTCCTTTAACATCAAAGGTGTGATGTTACACATTAATTTTTGCATTTGCTGTTATATCTAATTCTGGTCGCTGTTGAGGGAGGAAGAGGAATGGACATAACAGGCTTTGGCTGAGCAACTGAGGTAGTTTCACTGTCTAAGGGTGCTCCCTGAAGGATGAAAGATGGGGAAAGCCCTCATCATCCCCCACAAGCCTGAGGCAGGAGGAGTGGTGGAAACTGGTGCAGGAATTGGATAGCTGGCAGGAAAAAACTGCTCCCTGTGTAGATGCATCACATGCTTTGATCTTGGAAAGGAGTAGCCTTGAGCCACCGAGACTGCTTTGTCTGGTCCCTCACCCTAGTTCTCCATGTAGTAGGATGGCATTGCCAGTCTTATTGGGATTTTTCAGTAGATAGTGTTTTCTCTACAAGAGGGTCTTTGTATGGTAGGAGAAATGTGTATTGTATTGAGTAGATGGGAGTAACTTTTGTTTTTTTCCTTTCATGCCATCTTTTATTATCAATTAAAATCTGTTACACTGCAGCCAGGAACATAATAAACCCTGCCCTAATTCAGTAGTTCTGCTCCTACCAATCACATCTCTTGCAATCAGATATATGTATGATATAAACCTTACTAGAATCTGCTTACTTAGCTGTAGAAATTTTCTTTGCAGCACCATTTCTTTTTGATCCACTGAATATATATTCCTTTGGGTTTGATTGTTGTGGCTGACCATAATTAAAAAGTCAATGTTAACATGTTTTGAAATATTAGAGATGTACTCATCTTACCTTGCCCAGTGGCATACATTTACACCTCAAAATCTTTTTGAAAAGCCCTAATTGGAGGTATCCACTGTCAAATTTTTCCCATTTTTAATTATTTTGCAAAAATTGTACAGCTGTAACATTTATCACAAGCGGAATTCGCACCCTGCAACCAACAGAAAGAATCAGGAAAGATAATGCAGGTTTTAGCCACACCAGTATGTTTATTCTGAAGTTTATTCTCGAAACTCAGTAGGAGTTTTAGCTTAAAATTCATAGTTAATTTACACAGCAGTAGTAGTAGAGATCTCCTTCATAACAGATTCACTGTAAGGATCCCATAGGACCAACTGTATACAGCTTAACTTTGACTTAGTGCTTCTCAGCAAGCTGTTAAAAGTATGTCTATGTAATACTGGCCAGAATGCATCCGCACTGCCAAGTCGTATAGAGAAAGAAGCTTAAACTTGATTGGGATAATCAAGTCAAAATAGCTCTGCACTTTGGCTAAAACTGTTTCTGGGACATGAACTGATTCATTTGGACTAGTCTAAGAATGTTGGGGAATTCATAATGCATGTATGTTCTGACAGTTTTGTTGAGGTTTATGCAATGTACTTTCAGCATTCATATTCTCTTTTGTTTCTTGTCTTCTTTTACAATAATGCTTTGCTTCTGCAACAGCTTTTGCCAAAGGTCTTGATCCCGCATATCAGGTAGACAAAGGAGGTAAAGTGAGGTTCATGGTGGAACTGGCAGATCCAACAGTAGAACTCAAGTGGTATAAAAATGGCCAAGAAATACGACCAAGTGCAAAGTAAGTGGTTTTACTGAATGTAAGCAATGTACAGCTAATCATGGCATTTCTGTTCCTCAGATGTTGCTCAGAAGCACAAAATCTTAGCACCTTTCTCTTCCTGATCCTATGAAAAAAATAGCTATTAGCAAAAGCACTGCTACAGAGAACAATAAATTCTCTTTATGCTTTTGCTGCATTAGTCAATGCAAAGATTTGCAGTAGTGTTTCTTATAAAATATATAATAAAGAGGGTATCATTTCTTTAGTCCTTTTATCTGTCACAAGCAGTTCAGAACTGTTTCACAGGCAGATATATGGATACAGCAGGACCTGGATAGGATACCCCAGTGCATTTCTTCCAGACTGCTGAAGCAGCTGTCAGAGACTAATGAGCTTTGGTCATTACAAACCTGGAGCAGATCTAAACTGGTGACATAAAGGTGAAAGGCTCCATATCCTGTTACCGAAACCCCATATTCCATTACTGATCTCTTGTGCCATCTGGCCTACCAATAACAGCAACTTCTTAACCTCGGCTATTATTGTACCTTTTAAAAATGCTAAGAGTGCTGGAATGAAGATGGTCTCCTGTTACTAGTTATTTTCATCATTACTTATCTAGAGTTTCAGGCATCATTTTATTTTGCCGTCCTTCAGAGCCTGTTATTTTTAAGTTTTTTTCATATAATTTTTTGAATAAGCTAGAATATGCTACTTGTCAATCTACCCTGTAGATTTCTTACTTATTTTATTCAAAGTCTATAATATTTCTTATCCTTTTTGTTGTATACACCAAAAATTCCACCTGTAATAATACCTAAAACGCTTTCTAGATAAAAAAAAAAAAGATGTCCAACAGTTTTCTATCTTTGCTCTATTCCTTTTTGAACAGATACATTTTTGAGCACAAAGGTAACCAGAGAATTTTATTCATCAATAACTGTACAATGACAGATGATGCTCGCTATTACGTAACAGCTGGTGATGAGAAATGCTCCACAGAACTGTTTGTCAGAGGTAATTACATCTGCTTGTTCTTATTTCATAGTGTCACCTTGAATTGGCTTGGTTTCATTGACTGTAACAGGAATTAACACGCTCCACAGGGAGGATGTGGCTCAGATATATTTGTATTTGTGTTAGGAGCTTTTAGGAGCACTCTGTGTACATTTCTGTGATGACTTATTTTCCCTTGTCCCTTATCTATCAATTTAGTAATAATTCTCAAATAGGATTTGGTTGGTTTCCTTCTATACACTGGTATCTAGTTAGAGTGTAGGCCCCTTCATAATTTCAAAGTCCTTTTGGAGATGCACTCATCCCAGTGTTGGCTTTCCCTAACAGCACATCAGACATACTGATACTCTTGATCCACTGATCTGTTACAAGTACCCTCAGACCAGTCTTTCTATCTGTTATTTTTAGTTCCATGTGTCCAAATTTAACGGAGAAGTCTATCAAAAACCATAGATGGATGGCCAGCTCTTTACCCTCTTGCCTTCCACAGTGTTGACAGCCTTATTAACAACATTAATGGTGTCACTCTGACATTCACAACAAAGCGAGTGTGAAGGGATTTCTTCATTAGAGGTTCTTTAGAAAATGATTGGGGAATCCCTGTGTTCAGGAAAATAGAACTTGAAGTGAAAGACGATATCACATATTTCTAAAAGCTACTTAACACGATGGATCCAATTGCAACTGTGAAAACAATAGTTTAAGAGTGGATACTCTTGCTATTAAATAAACTTGAATTTTGACCATAGGAATGGGTTAAGCGAATAAAGACACAATATTATGTCATATTATTGTGCCTAGCAGGTTGCAGAGCCTCATGAAAATGTCATTCTCTGAGAGGGATCTGTGTGAGGCAAGAAGGGGAGAATGAGAAGCTTCTCATAATCACTTGTAAAAGTGGTCAATATAAAGGGACCCAAGACAGGTGTTTCCTTGAACAAAATACTTTTTAATTCCTGTTTCTTACTGGAACCTTAAAAGACAACTTCCTTTCTGATTTCAGATAGGAGAAGCTGCACGGAGACTGACATTGGAATTTTTAAGCAGTGTGAACTTCTATAGCATGCTTTGAAAACTTCTTTAATTTATCTTTCTCTCTCATATTATAAATCTGTAATTTTCTCTTGCCAAAGATCCTCCAATTTTGGTGACCAAAGGCCTGGAGGATACCAATACCTATGTTGGTGAACGAGTAGAACTGAGCTGTGAAGTGTCTGAAGATGATGCAAATGTGAAATGGTAAGCTACATTTTGAATAGATATTGAGAATAAAACCCAAAATTTTTAACTGCAGGAAAAAAATGTGGACATCTTGTTCTATATTGGTAAACTTTTAGACTTTTTTTTGTTCCAGAAAATCTCAGAAAAGAAAAACCCACAACATTTAAAAGCGCAGCAAAAACAAAAATATGTTTATGCATTCTTGGTTTAGTTCATTTAAACTTTTGCTTAAAGTTTTACTAAAATCTCTTCCAGTCCATGGAAGTTGTATCCACCAAAGATTTTTATCGAAAAATGATCATTCTTTATTTTCTGTTAGGTTTAAGAATGGTGTGGAACTCACCAATGAACCTAAATCTCGATATCGAATTAAGGTTGAGGGTAAAAAACACACTCTGATTATAGAGGAAGCTGCAAAAAATGACACTGCAACTTATTCAGTCATGACAACTGGAGGCCAATCAGAGGCAAAGCTTGCTGTTGACTGTACGTATAATACCTCTTCTTGCCATTTCTTGGGGATTAAAGGGAGACTTATCTCCCTTATCTTAATTTCTCTGTCTCAGACCTCCAGGATCAATTACTTTCTTTTAGACCCTGTTTGCACTAATAGATGATGACGAAGTCCTTGTTGAAAACTCTCTGTCACTGTGTTAAGATGGGAAAGAAAGTTATCCATACAAAGTTATGATGAGTCAGCAAAGTGAACTTTTCTATTCTACCTATTACTCATATTTGGACTTGGGACCTTTTTTTATTAATATATATGTTGGAGGCATTTTTTTCTGACTTGCAGATTACTGGCATTGCTGGTAACAGTTCTATGATAGAATTATAAACTATTGTTTTACATTATCATTAATATCTATGTTATGTTTTTCTAAGTGAGACCACTGAAGATATCCCTTGCACTAGAAGACCAGACTGTGAGGCTTGGACAGGAAATCCACCTTAAGTGTGAAATATCTGAGAATGTCGAAGGGAAGTGGTACAAAAATGGGCAACTGGTTGAAGCTAGTGACCGTGTAAAGCTTTATCACAAAGGAAGGTAAAGACCTTTAGTATTGAGTTAACTTGTAATTAAGTGACATTGTAAGGATTTGTCAATGTGTGGGTTATTTCACTGAGATTTATTTGGTTCTTACACTTAGCCTCTGTCCTTCAAACATTTTTATACTTACCATCATAAAGGCCACACTCCTTGCTCCATTTCAGCTTATGTCTGTTGGTTGTAGGGGATAACAATCACATTTTTTGATTCATCTACATTCCACATATTAACTTTTCTTGACATTGCTGTTGCTGTTAGCACGGAACATTAGGTTGCAAGGACAAAATAATTGTTAGACAATACTAACAATATATAGCCTAAAAATTCCTGGTTTTGTTTATGTCAATTCCGAATTCGTATCTTTACCAGGCAAAGTATGTGGAGGTTATCAGTTCCCTTTGCACTTACGATCTGTCCTTTTCCATTAAAACTTTATCAGTTTTAAAAATAAAGAAATAAAAGGTCTTATCTTTAACTACAACTCATGCTCTTCAGCATGGAACTGACAGTTCATAAAGCTGAGGCTTGCACTAGATGCTGCTAAACAGGCTATGAAGTGATTGCATTGACCCTACAATACTTCCTAAGTCCCAGTAATTGGGTAGTCTGGACACAAGTGCTAGCTGTACAGTAATCCTTTGCATTGACATAAGGTAAAGTAGCTTTCTCCAACCCTTGAAAGCCCATGGGATGATGTGAGGGGAGGAGAGCAGTGAACGGTGAGTCCTAACTGGAACGAAGCTTAGCCGGAACAACTGGTAGGAGAGAAAAAGTCACTGGATTCCTGGAAGACTCAGTTAGGTAATAAGAGCATGTTATCCCTTACTTAAACCTTTCTTTACTCTGGCAAGCCAACAGTAGATTAGATCCTGTCATGAAGATGCAGTCAGCAGAGCAGGATAGACAAAAATCAGACCATTCTCACAATGGGATCATTTAAACATTTCTTAATTGGCAACCTAATTGCTATTGAATGGCAGTAGCACAGAATTCATGTATCAAAGAGATTGCAAACCTGTATTTTTCCATTTTGGTGTTGAAATAAAAATACTAAAATGGGTTGCATCATTTCATAATCCTCTCAAAAACACAAAGTACAAATCTCAGAGTATTTAATCAGCTAAAATATCACTCAGTAGCCAGCAAAAGGAATTTTTTAATCTTACAGACTTCCACAACTCTGGTGAACTTTTATCTTCACAGATCTCCTTACAGCCTCAAACAATCTTCAAAGCATGATTGACAGGGATTTCTTTCTCATTTTTTCACAGAATCCACAGATTTATTATAGCGAGTTCTGCTGTTGATGATGAGGGTGAATATATGTTTGTACCAGATGCCTATAATATTAATATTCCATGCAAAGTACATGTTGTAGGTAAGTATATGCACAGCAATCGTAACATTTTCTTTGTCATGTGGAAAGTAAAATCAGTGAAATATCCTTGCTTTCAATCTGTCTGTTTCTTCAGTGCGTGTCACATAGAACAGGTCTGTTCCTTGCAAATAAGTGCAAGTAAGATGAGTAGAGAGTGTTTTGCTTGAGTATAGGATCTGGTTTGCAAGCCTGTTCCTAAACTTCCCAGAGAATGCTTCTTGAGGATGAATTCTTAAACATAAACCAGTATTAAAAGTTTGTATAAAATATCTGTGGGTCTCCTCTTTTCAGAAACAGTATTGCCTTCTTTGAAGAGTTGGCTTGATGACATTTCCAAAAGGGAACTTAATTTAGTAAAGGAGTAGTCAAGTAACTACATGTTGTCGTGTACACCGAATATATTAGATAATAATTATTATAAACATGGTTAACATATAATAAACATGGTTAAATATTTCTGACCAACTTTTATTTAATTAGCAAAAGAGAAGGGATTTTTATTTTTCTTTTTTTCTTTTATGCATCCAGTCATTCAAACAAAAACAAAACAAGACATTGACTTTGCACACAGCTATAGTCCATTGGCTAAAGTCAATCTTTGAATCCAGCCACTGAATTTTAGAATTTTGCTTTCTAAAGAGGAATAATACAGATGGCCAAAGGGCTAAGTAATATGGCCTATTCAGGCCTATCAGCCTGAAGCTGAAAGAAGTGCTACATCCATGTTAGAAATAATAATGTCCAGGGCGAGAGGGTATCGAAAAGGAACCAGAGTATTGGAACATAGTGGAGGAATAAACTCACAGACATAATGTTCCAATCATGAAAAAAAAAACCAAAAAAAAAAGGATGATAGTCATCAGTTGTTCTCCATATCCATGGAGAACAAGACATGATCATTGCATTTTCAGAGAAAAGATCTGGATTAAAAACATTTTAAGCTGTGTGAATAGTGATGGCGAGAATGTGAAACCTCCAGATATCATAGAACATCTCCACTGAAATCTGCTTAAAGGAAATCTAAATATAAATTCTGCCTCAGAAAAAGAAAAAGAAAAAAAAGATGGATTCTTTTTCTTTTGTGGGCCTATCAGACCAAAACTATGTGGCACTCTGATTCATTTTTCATCAAACAAATATTTTCAACTTATGTTTGCAAATTTTCTTCCAGACAAAACAACAGTTGACTAAAAATACTCTGAAAATCCAAAGACTTGGAAAGCCTTATTTCTTTATATCACAGACCTGTTTGTGGGTCTCTGAACTCTCACAGTGGTAGCCTCATGGCACATGTGACAATCTCTCCATTTTCAGATCCTCCTAAACTACACCTAGATGGTCTGGGGGAGAATAATACTGTGACAGTAGTGGCAGGAAGCAAACTACGACTTGAGATCCCTATCACTGGCGAGCCAACACCAAAAGTCATGTGGAGTAAAGGGGACAAGGTACGTTGTTACTGTCTGCATGTTTCCTTAGTTTGACGAGGGGCCTTTTCAAAAAATAGTTATTGGCCCAGTGAAGCCATTGATTTTAATGGCAACATATAACAAGGAGATATATTTTATCTCAAAGTTCCATCAGTCAAAGATGAAGGGTAAAATTGATATGTATCATTTACTATCTTTTAGGTATTTTTGAGGAAAAATTGAAAATACGAAGGAAAAATGATTGGCTATAAATAAATTGTTAAGGAAAGAGATGTCTGAGGTGCAGCGGAAACCTACTGACAATCTACCAAATAGCTACTTACTGTGCACATACTGCACAGAAGGGCTTCGACAAAAAGCCATAGCATGGCCTGGTTTGGGAGAATGAATAATTAAGAGAGAAGATTAAGTCTGGATGAAACAACAGGCCAGGCATGCATCTTCTAGTCTCTTATCGCTAACCTTCACACAGACCAATCTCTGTCCATATAACAATACCAAAATTCAGACTTCTCATCCTTAAATTTTCAGTGTGCCATGTGGAAATTGGAACATACTGTTCTTATGCAATTCATCAAGTCCAAACTGTGACTAGTGTTTTTCAAAAATTAACAGTAGTATCAACACTGTGGGTTTGTCCAAATTGGGAATTATTCTAAGACAGCTTTTACTACAAAATAAATGTCATAATTTGAAATCAGTCAAGGCAAGCTACTGACCTTTACAATCACTCCAGCCTGTAAATAAATCACATTTCAGTCTGGAAGGCTCTTTGGAGAATCTAGAACTCTCAGAGAAAGATGGAAAAAAATATTGAATGAATTAAGAACAGATACTGTTGATTAAAGCATGTTTTGATTTATCATATAACAAGACAGTCATATAGTGTCTCTTGCTTTCAGATATAATGGTGTAATAGAGTGTTAAACAATTGAAGTATCTTAAAGTTACTTAGTCCCTCAGTTCTTTTGTCATTTTTATCAGGATCAAGTGCTTGAAAGTCTCACCTTTCAGGTGGTTTATCTTAAAGTTGTTTCATTCATTTTGCAAAAGTGTCCTGTATTGCATCTGGATTTAAATCTTTGTCTATTTTGATTCCTAAATCAGAAATGATGACTTTTCCCTCTGATTACTTTGATTCCTAGTGGATCACAGACAGTGGGAGAATACGGGCAGAAACATATCCAGATAGCAGCTGTCTGGTTATTGATACAGCAGAAAGGGAAGATTCAGGTCCTTTCAGAATAACATTGAAGAATGAGGCTGGAGAGGACACAGCTCTAATCAACATCAAAGTGGTTGGTAAGTCATGTGGGACAGTGCACTGAGGGGATGTCTTTCATCACAGCTGTTTTCAATGAATGTTGTGTAAAAGATAATGCTTTTTTCTATACCCAAACTAGGGCCAAATTCTTTTTCCTACAGCCAAAGGATCTCTTCTGTATCCTCCCTAGATACATAACTGTTGTAGGCTCTCATAAACCTTCCAGTTCCATGATTCTCCCCATTTTCAGATTTGGGATTGAGATGCAAAAGATTGTAAGACCCAGAACTACTGTTGGACACTTAGACTGGGATTTAAGCAGGAGTTAATTACCACCTTGCTGCTACCTTATGCTGCAGGTGCCAGGACTTTGTGCTTGCCCCAAGCTGATGCTGACATTCTCCAGGTGGCTCTGGGCCATGTCTTGGCTCATGCCCTTAAGCACCTCTCAAGTGTCCTGATTGTGCTCAAGAGCTTGGCAGTCATCCCTTACCTCCTCCCAGAATCTACAAAGAACTTCTTTCTCTCCCTCTCTCTTCATCAGCAACTGCAAGATCATGTCTACCAAATCAGTATCCATATGTAATAATACAAGACCTGCTTACTTTAAAACACAAATTTTCAGCTGCTGCTAACAATTACACTGCACAGTATCTTACTGGTCAAAGGACATATTCTAGATGGCCAAATTAAAGTTCAATTTCTTTCTAACTCTGAAGGGCTACCTGCCCTGAAATTGCCCTAAATATTCAGCTAAAGAGCTCAGCAGTCTTATCACTGAAAACAGCATCTATGGAAAGAAGAAATTGAGATGCATTGAAAGACACAGTATGAAGCAGGAGAATCATCTGCAACTTAAGCTCTCTGTTTTAGGGAACTAGGTACAATTAGTTCTGTGTACAAGGAGGAGTTTTCTGCATTATTAAGATGCTTATTCCAGAAAATAGTAATTAGTAATATAAAGATTGTGACCTTTTCCTCTTGTTTCTCCACTAGTTAGCCTATATTGTTCCTTGTTCAGCCTTTGTGTGATCTGTTCTAGCATATGTAATGCCCCTCATGCATTACAGAGAAAGCCTCCACTGTCTTAGGATCACAGGCTTTTGATGGGAGCTATATATATATGTTAGTAAAATGATGGATATGACACCAAAAAAACTTTTAATACCCATGGCTCTGTGTAAAATTGTGCCTTAGTTATTCACAAAAGGCAACAGTGGAAGGACCACCAAAGCACATCTCAAATCTTAGACACTGAACTGTATGCTGGAAAATCTTTTGTGCCTAGGAATAACTTGGTACAAAAAGGTTATGTTCACAGCGGCCATGCCTTTAACATACTAACCTCAATATAGTAGCTTACATTTTAGGGAAAAGTTTTTCCTCCCTGATATTCTTTCTTGTCTACGTACTTGGCATCCAGTCATTCATATTCACTCTTTCTTGTCATCATAAGGGTATTTTTGTGCCTGATCCTACATTTTATATTTCAAAGTAGCCTGTTGCAGTTAAAATTAATTCGTATTTCTTTAATGACTGACATTTTTATTTCAGCTTAGGGAAAAAAAAATAGAAAGACTCACTTTTTTCTTTTTTTTTTGTATTTCTTTTATTGACAATAGATGTCCCTGATCCTCCTCAGGCACCAAATGTTACTGAGGTGGGTGAAGACTGGTGTGTTATGACCTGGGAACCTCCAGCAAATGATGGTGGATCACCTATCTTAGGTAAATATTTTTTTTATTTTTTTTTTTCTTTTTGAAGTGATACTCTAATACAGAAAAACAAGTAACAGGTTTAAAATAATGGAGCCTATGCTATCAAAATTTGGTTCTGGGGAATTGCAGTCTAAGTAGTCCATTGCAAAAGTGTTATTTCTGATCATAGATGTTATCAGCTATCTTCTTTTCTGATGCTTGAAAATTTGCAATTTTGCCCATTGCTGCAGTATCATTCTCACCAAGAGATGGAGTTTGAAAGATCATCTGTGTGTTATTATAATACCAAATTTTGGCCAGACAGTCATTTTGAATGTTAGCAGGGTTTTTGGAAACAATGTACTGAGCTGATAAATATATTCTCATACACTAAACAAAGAGTAAAGTCAGTGTGGCCAAGTATCTGGTAGAATCAGGCCCTTTTTAACTCTGATCTAAACACAGCAGTTTTGTAAGTCAAGTCTGACAAAGGTGGGGTTTTTTCCTTCTTTTTTTTGGTTTGTTTTGGTCAATAGGATATTTCATTGAAAGGAAAAAGAAACAAAGCTCCAGGTGGATGAGGCTGAATTTTGAGCTATGCAAAGAAACGACTTTTGAGCCAAAGAAGATGATTGAAGGTGTTGCTTATGAGGTCCGTGTATTTGCTGTTAATGCAATAGGAATTTCCAAACCAAGTATGCCTTCAAAGTCCTTTGTTCCTTTAGGTAAGTAAATAGGAATACAGAGTAGCCATGCATTTAGAAAATTCTCTTTCATATATTATTCCATCTTTTAATTTAATAACTATAATTCTTAAACTTGTAATACCCTGGACCTGAACTTAGGAGGTGCTTATCAATTACATATCTATCTATGAAGAATTTTCATGCTGCATGTTATGAAAATGAGAAATTTTTCAAGTTTCATTACTTGCTGTTACATAGTGCCACGCAAAAACAGTGCACATGTTCACAAATAATACATACATTTCTATTCAAATAAGCAAGCATATAAATATAAAAAATGTGTCAAAATTAAGTGAATTTATCTGTTATTGCATAAGTCATATGATAAGATATATCTGAATAACACCTAATTTTAATCTATGCTTCAATGACCCGCCCCTAGTTAAAGAACCCCTGTTTTTTTGGGACTATTTTTGAGAGGTGCAGGGAGGGTCATTTTTGTTTTCCAGAAAGGGATCACATATTTTACCAGGCCAGGCCATTTTAAAATCTTTTTACATGTCCTGTTATTAATTGTGCTTTAAATTAATTTAACAACTGAGGTGTAGGGTTGGCCTAATGACAACAATGAACTGAGGTTCTTGTTGGTCTAATGACAGAGTAATCTGAAGAGTTTCCCATATGAAGAAATAGATTTTTCAGACTCCTGTGACAATGATAGGTCCCTGTAAAGAAATGGTGCCTTCCTCTATAGGATGATAAAAGCTTCTGCCATGCTCAGCGTGCCCCCATGATACAGAAAGGAGGAGCAGAAAGGAGAAGGCTTTATCACTAGAGTGTGTTCTCCCCTTGTGAGAAAATACATGTGGTTGTAGGGTATAGAAGGCAGAGCTTTTCTGCTGTAGCTTTCACTGCTCTTCACCCTTCCCTAGCAGCAAGAGTCTGACTGTCTGGGTTAAGCTGTGGACAAGTACTGCGTGAAGTACCTCTAATACACCATAAATGCAAAATAATAATAATAATAATAATAATAATAATAATAATGCGGTTTTCTACCTTGTTCTCCCCGTCTGCTTGTTTCAGCTGTTACCAGTCCACCAACTCTCCTGGCAGTCGATGGAGTGACTGATACCTCCGTTACAATGAAATGGAGGCCCCCGGACCACATCGGAGCAGCAGGTTTAGATGGCTATGTTATAGAATACTGCTTTGAAGGAAGTAAGTGACGGTAACTGTGCTCTATTACTAGTAGAGAAAATAGGTGAGACTTCCTCCATTTTTTTTTCCTATGGATGTCAGGTGCTTTAAGGCAAAAATTCAATGCATAAGTTATAATGTGTTATTACGTGTTATCAATGAGCAGTTAGGTAGGTCCAAGTGACAACGTTTTCAAAACCAAGAGGGAGTCAGCGTCAGATTTGTTGATCTAGTGGTGTTTCACCACTAGTTACATTTGTTGTCATTAAAATGACATGTTTTAGAATGTTCTGATTTTCAGAAAGTGCTGATGTCAGGGTTTTCAAAACTAATCTCATTCTTTTCAATGGAAATTCCATCCCTGTGTTTTCTAGATGCAAAATGTATTGCACTGCAAGAAATTAAAGCTGGGAAATCACACTGAAGGTATTTCTCCTTGAGGTAAGAGGGAGGGAAAGTGTTCAGGCCCTCCTGCCTGCATTGTTTCAAAACATGAAAATAAGTTTGGTGGATACTGCTCCTAATCAAATATATATATATATATATATAATCAAATAAAAGATATATGTTTTTTGGGTGATATACACAGGGTGGCACGAAACACTCCCATCCGTACTATTTTTCATGTCTATTACAGCATTTGCAAATATACCTTTCACAGAATCTCCTGTTAATGTCACAGAAGAATGCAAGAGTGTCAGAAATCATCACAACCGACATGATAAAACTTAAGTAATAATGCGACTTTTTTTTCCTTAAAGTTCACACTAAGTAGCTGTGACCACAACAGATTGTAGACAGCATGAAGTTTACTGTTCTGCAGAGATTCTGAATTGCCATTCTTGTTAATGCTGTGGTGATGAGTATCAGGGAAGCTGCTAATGTGGGTATGCTGAAAGGAGAGAAATTTTTTATATATAATATTATTCAGTGTTACATTCAGGTTGGAAGCCTGAGCACATCTTTGACCACATATTATCAATCTGTTGTTTTTTGCTTCCATTTAGATGAGATATGCAAGGAATTGCTTGTTGTTACACTGCAACAATCATTGTGTAAAGAGCTAGTTTCCTAGAAATATTGTTGGTTGAGTCAAAGGCAAAAAAATGGCAATTATCATTTCTACCACCAATTATTGTTTTTACCATAAGCCATTCTTATTTTGAGAAATATGTTATTTACACCTCAGGGATAATGGAGGGTTTTCATAACATGATTGACAAAAGCAAGGTATTTTCTGTTCTTGCTTACTAACAAATTGTATATTTAGTCTAGCCATACGTGCGAAAAAGGTGAGTTTATGATTTTGTTATTAAGCCATGTTTGCAAGAAAAAAATGCCCAGCCTTAATCAT
>JAVCKT010021810.1:0-18887 GCA_032273925.1 Rhynchotus rufescens
CTTCCCTTCCCTTCCCTTCCCTTCCCTTCCCTTCCCTTCCCTTCCCTTCCCTTCCCTTCCCTTCCCTTCCCTTCTTTAACCTAAGTACGGACATAGGAAGCTTTTATATCCTTTTTCTTACTGCTCACTGACTTAGATAAAGTCATGCAATCTTTTTTTTTCTAGTAGTTAGTTACATCCCTGATTTCTATTTTCATTTTAAAAACAAATCACTAGCATATACAGCTGAGACACAAATCTATATCCCAGCAATCAGACTGATTTCAATCTTTATAATTCTGGATCTTCTCCTTACTCCCTTCCCAAAAGCCCCCTAGATATTTAGCCAAACCATTTCTAGAGCTTTCTGTGTAATCTATATATTCAAAACCAGATCATTTCCATGTACTCCACAAATAGATGTGCAAATGCACAGCAGGAAGGCAAACAACAGGGAAAGGGTATCTGCACATTCCCGTGGGCGCTGTTCATATTTATTAACGGGCGCTTACCGCAGACCTTCTGAGGACAGCATGTCTCCTCCCCAGGAACGGGCACGGCCACTTCTGCAAATCGCCGACAGCCCAAAGAGGGGCGATCCGAGCAGTTCCTCTCCACTGGAATAATGGTCTCGCTGGCAGCACATTTCTGCAGGCAGCATCCACTCCAGGAAGTTTTCCAGATCTCCCCTACCGCGTGAGGTGCTCCTGAGCTATCTGTACAAGCTAGGTTAGGGCAAGAGAAGATGGAAATAGAACAGATTTTCACCATCTTTTTCTTCCATACCAGGTGGGGAATTATAGGTATTAAAGTCTCAGTTTTTAAAATCATTACCTATCCCCCAAAATCAGTCTCTGATAACCCATACCCTCCTTAGGGTCATGATCCTCCTTTTCATTTCACATGCCCATAGCAAGACCAATAACTTAAAATCTCAGTCTGGTCCTTTGTTCCTTAAACAATGCTTGGGAAAGAAGCTGCTTTCTCATTTCACACATGGCAAAACCATAATTAATTTATGGCGATTTATCTCATCTGATTTATAATAAATGGATCTTATGTGTCATTATTGTTGAGTACTGCTGCACAACTGGGTGTGCCCAGGTAAAACTGTAATGCCAGCAACAAGGACGAAGAACATTCAAACATAATGGTTCAAAATGTGTAATTGATTGTTACCAAAACATTTTCAAGTTCATCTTCCAGCTGACAAAAGTTACCAAAACAGAATGTCACAAAGACATTCCTTGCCAGCTCACTTGTACTGTTAATGTTTACTGGGCCCGCAGAGTCTCCAGCTGAATCACAGATGCAGAACCCACACTGCACCAACCCAGGAGAGGACTTAAGAGTAATTAAGCATCTGACCATCCACTTGAAGACAGTGAAGAGGAGGAACATATCAAAGCATACCGCATTTTTCTTCAGGAATACAGAGAGCGGTGTGAGCTCGGTGAAGGACGGTGCCTCCAGCACAGACGCAGCCTTCTGCCACCACGGAGCAGGAGTCCGGGTCCAGGGAAGCCTCCTCGCTGTCCTGACAGCTCTCTGGGACTGCACAGGCACCTATGCAGGCCTCGTAGGAGAAGTTCTCTGGGCAGAGAAAGGCTGGGGAGCAAATCAACAAACCACTCATGCTGCAGCTGGAATCAGATGAAGGAGCACCACACAAACAAAGGCATAAACCTTTCTGTACTTGCCAATTTAATGATCTACACACTTAAAGCACACAGATCAGATACTTTCTACAGGAAAAACTGACACAGAATTGCACAGGGGGAATTTCACAAGCATTTCCTCTGCTCTTTCACTCACAGGAACATTTTCACCAGGCTTCAATCTGCTTTTTGGTAGGAGAGAAATCAAACTCTGCAACTGGGTTCACAACTTAATTCAACTTTGAAAAACATCTGCAAATACTATACTGATTAACAATGTTTTAAATGATTAACAGTGTTTTGAAACATTTGGAATATTCTGCTGTGGATAAAGAAATATACTAATTACAGAAGAGTACTGTAAATTACTAAATGATGTATATAATGGCAAATTCAGTATTGTCTTACCTAGAACAACGAAGAACGGGATGAATGAGAAATTTCAAGTTTAGATTTTAAAGATTAATTGGGAGAAGAAGCTGACATTATTCAGCTCCTTGTTTCAAAGAACCATCATACTACCCCATAAGAAACAGCTATTATAATCCCTTAAAGAGATTGCACTTTTAAAGTCACCATCCACAGAATGTCAAGGCTTAGTGACCAGAAGACACAGAAGTGACTTCATGGTTTTGCTTTTTTGGCAGGTACCGCCAGAGGTCACTGTGGTATAAAAATAAGAGTTGTACATCCTTTTAGGATGGATTAAATATGTGCCTGTATTTACAGATACGTTTTGTGAACTGTCTTTTTAAGCAGTGGTTAGTAAAATACATATAAATAAAAAAAATATAAAAATTGCTAACTGGTTTTGAATGTTAAATTCCATGACTGTTGGTTTTATTTGGCAGCACAGTAGCACATGCCTGCACGAAGCCTGCACTCATGCTCTCTAACCAAGAACACACAATTTCTATGTATAGGGAGTTTTCCTACTTGGGGGGCTCACACCTCATCAAGAGGCCATTCACTTCTCAAGCAATTAAACCACAGACTTCTATGTGACCAAATCTATGGAGATCACTTTTCCAAGGAGATCCCTGACAGCATCAGGAGATGCAGTGATCAATATTTTCTATTTGCTTTACTGACAACTAGAGGCCCCATTTGGCTTTACACTTTAGTGTAAGGCAGATGTGTTCAGCCAGCATCCTCTAGCTCTCAGGTTTGACTCCCTACTTTTGTCTAATCTCAAGGGGTCTCATTTCTGTCAGCCTTCCTCCACATGAAGGTACAGGTTTCGGGAGCACCACCTTGCAGATGAAGCCAATCTAAAGTATCACAGAATTTTCCTTCTGTGGCTTTCTCCTCCCCACAACCAACTCTGCTGTGCTCTGGCTTTGTCAGGGGAAAGTGGCTACAAGAAATAACCACCATATTGCAATGAGATGATCTGACCTGCACAATACAGGGCATTACAAGCCAGATGTAGAGCAAGTTGCTTTATCTTACCACTTGTGCAATGACTACTGAGAGGCTGATTTTATGCATATGCTTTGAATTGCATGATACAAACTGGTGAATTTATTGTCTCAATAATCACTTTCAAGGGATTTGAGGATTTCTTAAGCACTGATATTCTCACCTTAACAGCAAAGCAAGCTTTGTCTCTGTGAACGCTAAAGTTACCTGCACATGCAGAATACTCACGGCAGTAATCAGAGCTTCTCCATTCTATACAAATATTGAATTTGTTGCACATTGCCACATAGGCAGCTAGAGCGATGCATGGATTTCGAATGTACTCGGTGTCTTTAGCCCATATATCACAGAATAACTCAGGGGGAACCTAACAAAGTAAAATATATATATATTGCATTTTATTATAAACCCTGGTATGCTGGAAATAAAATAACCTTGTCTTATAGTTGTATTTCTAGAAATAAGGAAGTCAAAAGTACTTGGTTTTCAGTAAGCAAGAGGTTATCAGCCTTCGTTAGGATATGAAGAGAGTTTATTCTCTACTGGCAATCTATTGCCATTGGGATACTGATAACCTACTGAACACTTAAAAATCTTCCAACATGGATTAAAATCTAAAATTATACTATTTTACTTTTTTTTTTGACATCATATTGACTCAACTGAATTGGAACTACTTTACAAATTAAACAGTACTGTCAAAGCTAACACAAAGCTATGCTACTAAATTTTGAAAGTGTTAGCTGCATATTGCCACTGTCATCTCAAGCTGCTGCACTCTTCAACTATTGTTTAGCCTGAAACTACAAAAATAAAAGTATATGCGTCACTCTTGAGATGTGGTTATACGCAGCTACATGTTAATGCAAGTATCAAATATACAAAATTATATCAAGCTGTATCTCTTCCAAACTATGAGTTTCTAAAATAGTTAACATACGTAGGGATGACAGCTGCTGAAGGTCTGGTTCAATACGAGGCTTAAGCACTCTGAGCAGTCCATGACTGAGCAATTAGTTTCCTGATGCCTGTCTTCCCCAACATACTTTAATGTATCTGGCACTTGCCAGCTGTCCATAAAAGTTGACGGTGCTTTACTTCTGCTTAAAACTGTTCTGTTGGGTAGCATCAGGTCATTTTCCAAGCTTCCATCACAGAAACCTATGTAATACCAGAAGAAAAAAAACCCACACAAACAGGTTAACCCTGTGTAATGTATGTTAGTATTTCTGTTAGTGATATACTCAAACAAGAAGCAAGTCCAGCACCTGGCAACTTACAGAGCATGCTAATGCTGCAATCCACAACAGATGTGGAAAGTTTCTAGTAGGATAAAAATACACAAAATTTATCCACAAACAAGTGAAGCAAAAGTAAAGATGCAAAGGACAAGGCAAAAAGTACATAGTTTAGGAGGCAGAATTCCATCTTGTGAATTGCAGAGGGGTGAAAAGAGATTTGTATTTCAAAAAGCTGACCAGGAAAAGTGAAAGAGAGTCTGCCTATACTACAGAAACTTCACTCTTCAGTTTCATAAGTACCGATTAAAATGTATTTTTAGAAAGGTTATGAAGGACTTTCACCTATAACAATGAATGAAAACTGCAAATGTTAGTGGCAAAGGGAACTGGTGCAAAATGCCAAGATGCTTGTCTGATATTGAACTCTTTTCTATTTATGCTTCTGGGCTGAGCTGAGCACCTACTGGCTTCATAGCTACCATAAAAAAGGCAGCTTTTGGCACTCCCAGGTGCATTGATATTATCCCCACACACACACAGTTTGAGGGAATCGATCTCTCCTGGATTTGTTTCTAAGAAGCCAGCATCAGATTTCCTTTCTGCTTAAATTCTGAAACTCTTTGGAACATAGGAAATACTGAAGCACAAGTAGAGCTATTTTAGTCAAGAAAGAAACACTGAGTATTGCATCAAACTCCTCTTTTAAGAGCCAGCAGTCCTCTTCAGAGCAAATCACTGACAAAATGATACAGCAGTCAGCATTCAGAGCATAAAACATCTTTTGAAGCTGTAAATATTAACTAAGACTAAATGCTTCTGGTTGAAAATTATGAGTCTGTGCAAATGTGCCTGGCCAAATAGGAACTGGGTGATAGTTCTGCATGACCCTGCACATCTTCACTTCAACTGGTGATTTTAAAGAGATGTCCATGA
Source organism: Rhynchotus rufescens (assembly GCA_032273925.1). Lineage (NCBI taxonomy): Eukaryota > Metazoa > Chordata > Aves > Tinamiformes > Tinamidae > Rhynchotus > Rhynchotus rufescens. Next base: position 5,234 of record JAVCKT010021810.1, read on the forward strand.
TCCCACAGCGCTTCCATCCCACTTTACTTCTTCAGCTGCCATTTATTTGCCAGTGTAAAAAGACATGGCTCTTTCTGAGCAATGATCCTTCCAGGCAATACCTGCTGCTCCATAACAGTGGTGCTGTCTTCAGTTCCTCCTATGCATGAAGATAGGAAACCAGGACGTATCGATACCACAGGAGGGCACGAAGTCATCTGAGACAGTTCAAATAATACATAGACTAACAAAGAAAGTACAGGAGATCTGAGCTATCCAGAAAAGCTGGCTTGCTTAGAGCTGGCTCTGGCAAATCCCACTAGACAGCACCATGAAGGTGGATTTTTGTAGACTAGTCCAACCAAGGATGGATACCAAAAAATACAGTGTATTTTTTGCAGAAGGTGAAAGTGGAATAGTGGTTGCAAACGATGACACAAATGTGTTGTCAACTTCCTAACTCACCGTGTGAACCAGGAATATAATGCTCCCTATTTTCCCTATCACAGTAATCAGACCAGTGAAAACAGAAGAGACTTTCAGGATAAATTGGATGAGACCTAGTGAAAAATATTACTTTTATTGTCTTGTTTCTCAACCAAACAACGAAATTTCAATGTGGCAGTAAATAGAATCTCTCCTCCTTTCCTAGAAACATGTAGAAACTGATGGCAGGACTTGGAACTTGACTGAGCTATCGCTGGTATTTGATACTGAGCTATAGATATTTGCCCTTTCTGAAACTGGCAGGATATCCACTGTAATTATGAACTCTACAACCCTGCTTTCCATCTCCAATTTACAACAGATAAACTTACAGATTCTGGTATCTGAGTAGGGACTTACTTCAACACATCTATGCAAAAGCTACAACACCAACACTCTACCCAAGGTTATGACTTTCAGAGAGAAAGAAACTATGTAGAACTATTGTATGGACCTAACACTGAACTCAACATAATGGTTATTTATCCCATCACTTTAAATAAATTCCCCTCTGAACTATTCCTTCTTCCAAAAGATCAGCTCACATTGGTTCTATGAAGAATTACTGCTCCTGTGAATTCTGACCTTTAGAAACTGAAAATAGCACATATCATTTCCTATCAGCTGGATACCAACACTAAATCTATAAATGAACTTATTTGTCACTATGGATTTATGTCTGGTTTGTTTATTTGGGTATGGTGACAGCGCTCATGCCTGTGATACAAACAGGCCAGTCAGAAGCAGAACTGTACGAAACAAGTGATTACCTGGGTTGGCATCAATAACTATTTCAACAATTAACAAAACTGATAACAATTCCACATTGGCAGCATCTTAACCTTTGCAATCACCTGCAAGAACTCTTCTGGCAAGATCCTGCAGAAAAACAGCTTCTAGAAACCAGAAAAATGTGCCTTAAACTACCCTCTAGCAAAGCATCTGGATATCTTTATTTCTTGCACTACTCTATACTTACCACATAGTCCCAAAGCTTTTGGTTCTCTGGTACTATTAAACTCTATAATCATCACACCTGTGTTGTGAAACCACTGAATTCTGGTATTTGTTGGGGTCTCAACTGCATACTTGAAGCCCGAATCCTTGATTTTATATCCATATTTTCTAATAGTAGGCCAAGCAATTCTTGAATTTACTGTGATCTAAAACACACACAGATATATAAAAAAAAAAAAGAGTTTAAATGTCAGAAATAAAATACTATAGGTAGAAGAAACAAGGCTTGATTCTCGACAGCTTAGGAATCTAACTCAATTTCAACAGAAGTTAGACCCAGATCTATATAGGCACTGCAGAAAGAAACTAAAGAGACTAGCAAGGAGTTAATGTGCCCTCCTCTGCAACTGAGCTCCTGCCTTTTCACATATATGTGACTCTTCAAATACATAAGCAGCTTGTTAAATGTTGGTACCCTGACCTGACAACAATGAACTATATTACTATTGTAATAAACTATGTTACTAATCTAATTTGCATTATCCAAACAAGGCGGTAGCTTATGATTACAGAAGAATTAAGAGACTATCTAAAAAGCAAAAGAAAACAACCCCCCCATATACCTACTTTTCTACTTAAACGATCAATAGTAATTTGGTTTGACATATAGGTTAAGTGCAACGTCGCCAGGCACAAGGAAGTTGAATTTGATTTACTCTGTGGAGAAAATAAAAATATAAAAACAACGTTAAGATATGTAAAATATTTAAACATCAGCTGTTCACTATTTTTAGGTAATGGAAATCCTAAATCCTAAAGGATCCTAAAATCCTAAAGGTTTTTTCTTTTTGTAATTTTTAAGAAGAAAATTGTTGTTCCTGTAGTTTATATTTAAAAAAAATATTCTTTCTATATCCATGCTCCTGTCTCTCAGCTGTGATGGCAAATCTGGACTACAATGTTCATCTGCACAGCCTTCCTCCCAAATTATACAAAGAAGATACCATGATCTTTCAGTGTTTATGGACATGGCTGCATCACCTCGCCTTGAATTTGCAACAAATAGATTTCAAACAGATTCAAAAGCATTTAATGCAACAACAGAAAAAGGAAACAATGTGAAAGTGATAAGCAGATGTCCTTTTTCACAGCTATTGCGCTGAGCTTCTGGAACCAACCTCCACAAAGTGCTACTGAAGTTAAAACTTTCCAATGAACATTTACATGTATTTCAAGATACCCAGCTTTCATAATAAGGACTGGTGTAAAAAAAGAGCTTTGTAAAGGCTCATGAGCACTTACTCTTCATGAGGTAATTATAATTGCTACACTAGCTATAAGGCAGGATATTCCATAAGGGTTTCCTTTAGGGCTTCTCTCTTCCCTCTCTGAAATATCATACCTGTGCCCGTGTGAGAGATTTGCAATTGATAAGGTGGACTAATTTAGTCTGATAGTGTTATGTCCTTTTATGTCTCTGAAGTTTTGCACTTCCAATCCAAACGTCTCCACATGAAAATATATAAAATTATGCACTGAAATACACTGCTGGGCTGAGCTAGCCTGCATTCCTCCTTCATTTGAAAAACAAATCTAGGGTGGAATGAAACTCAAGAAGCAGCTCAGGTGTCGCTTATCACTCTGCAAGATATTCCCCAATGAAATGCCAAGTGCTAATGGCTCTTCTAAGAATTCTGTCGAATTCTGCTTATCTTTTCTTTGTTGCTGTAAAATCAAATTGTCTGTCCTTCAGAAGGATAAAAAAGATTGGCATATGCTTTATGGCAGTACATGATGCCATTTGCAGAAGCGACTAATACACATATGACCACTGAATCTCTTAATATCTTGTCTATTTTATCTATATAATGAGACAAAACTAATTTACCTCCCATCTTCCAGCTCTTTCAGAAGGAATCAGGCATATTTAGCCAGATAACAAAGTGCCTGGCAAGTGTAATTCATATCTATTGCATAAAATTGCAAACAATTCATCACTATTACGTACTGCTCTGTTTATCTGGAAGGATATGAATCAGAGGCATATGCTTATAACTCATTTCTAAGACCAATCTTATTAGCAGTGTTAAGCTCCATTTGTTAACCTAATAATTCCTAAATGTTGGTTACCGTTCTGCAGTCAAGGACATGGATGGCTATAGTTTCCTCTTGAGTTTGACTAACAATGTAGGAGGCTTCTTTGAATAAAGCCAAACGATTTCCATCGTAGGTTACAAAGCTCAGATCAGAGAAAATTGTACAACGACCTAAATAAAAATAAGAAGAGAATAAATGCATTTTTATTCCTATGCCACGGCATGGAAAGCATCAAATCTTGGCCTCCTTACAATTTCACTGAATTGTTACCTCATTGCAATCAAAAGTAATGCGTAATTAAAACTTACATGCACATTCCCACTTCGGGCAGCATTTGTCACCATTTGTTTGAGCAGCGAATCCCAAAAGTCCGCAGCTGGGCCGTGTCGCGTTGTAGGGGCAGTTCTGGGACTTGTTAACCTGAACGAGGCGTCCATCCAAGCATATGTGCTTGATGCACTCATCCTCTGCGACTGGCTAAGGCATTTTTAAAAGACATAGGTTACCATTCTTACCGAGCTAATAGCACAGCATTTCAGAGGATTTACTCAAAAAGGGAGGCCTGAATTCCTCAGGTACAGAATGCTTAAGGATCCCCATGACACGGATGGAAGCTGCCAGTGAAGGACTTCAAAGATGTGACCACTTTGAGGGTAGTATAAAGCCACCATCCTTTTGCAAAGCACAGATCGTTTTTGATTTCAGGACTATTTATATTAAAAAGAGGTCAAGAATTAAAAAAGCATGCAGGATCATACATAATAATAATGGGGATCTCTGGGAAGACATATTTTAACAATGGCTACCAGAGAGAAAACTGTCATTGAACAGTATGAAGTACCATGTTTTACCAAAAAAAATTCTGTGACAATCACAGTCTGAGAAACAAGGCCCAAAGGATGCTCTATTATAGCAGCTATAAAACTCTTTAGGCAAAGTAGAAATCATCCAGACTTTCCGATGTAATTAAGACAATAATACAGTTCCTGTTTGATACCCAAAAATCCTATAGATCAAAGCATAGGGCTCACAAATCATAGTTTATTAGTGTGTCAAACTGACCCAGCCACATTCAAATCCAGACAGATCACTGTTTAGAAAGTTACTCACTGTACAAGCTTGGAGAGTTGCTGCTTCTCTGGCTGGCATAAAAGCTGATGCTGTGACTCCTGAGATAGCTTCAGCTGTTGCCAATTCATCAGAAAACGTTGTAGTCAATGGGTAACGTGGTTTGGTGGATAAAAAGGGAAATGAGGAAATGGATGGAGCTGTTGTGTCATTTGGATGGTCAGGTATCATTAACAGCGAACTCACGGAGGGCATGTGCACGTCAGATGATATTCCAAGCTTCAAAGCTTGAGTAGCATCGCCCAATGATGCAGCTATAAAAGAAAGAGGTTTTGTTTGAGAGGATCAATGTGGACATTACTGACACATTTACTTTAGATGGAATTTCAGTTGCATATATGAAATATGGAGGAAAAATCCCCCAGAGTTTCTGGGGTAATGGTAATACCTTCAGTATGGACAGCTTGGACTTCTGTTGCTAATTCTGGCTCTTCAGATTTTATTGTTTCAGGGGGCATAGACCCTTTTGCTCCTGAAGTTTCAGAAAAGGAGGTGGGCTTCACAGAAGTTGTGACAGATTTCCTCACCGTTCCTGCTTCCTCTGAAGTGGCCAATTTAGTAGAAAGGCTTTGCCCAGGCCTGCTTGTCTTTGAAAAGGCAGAAGTTACAGCTGAGGAATGGGCTGTAGCTGGCAGCACCGTACGTGCAAGAAACGTGGAACTGGAGCTAGTGGTTGAAAATGGGACTTGCTTAGGTGACACAGTAGTTTTCTCTGTAGCAGTTTTGCCCGCTGATGTGGATGCTGTTGAGATCATAGGTGTTAAAAAGGCACCTACTGATGACTCGCTAATTGGCCTTTCTGTTGCTTGTGTTAACAAAACAGATGGAAAGGTTGACTTAAGTTCTGGTGAAGCTGAAGTTGTTTCAAGTGTCTGACCTGAAACAAGTGGTTCACCGACTGAGGCCGGCCAGGTGAATTTTGGACTGGTACCTGCCTTTTGTGTGGAAAATGAAGGAAATTCTTCCTTCTTGGTGGTTGCTAAAGAGATTGAGGCTGCAATCACTTCTGGTGAGGAAGGGAGAACTCTGGTGCCAACACCCAAGTCGGCTGTTTTTCCAGTTGGGACTGTAGACTGCAAAGCTGAAGAAGTTCTCGATACATATGGCTGTGTGGCTGAACCAGTTAAATGTAATTCCTGTCCAGCTGGTAAAATAACTTGTGTTAGTGAGGTAGGTGATAAACTTGAGTGAATACCTTCAGGTAGTGAGGTAGTTAATGGGTAGGAGGGAGTCAATGCTACTGTAGCTTCAGTTGTGCTTAAGGGAAGCTGCGGCTGACCAGTGGATTTTGTGAGTGTTCCTGCAGGATACTGGGAAACTGGGGCACTGCTCTGGCTTGTCGAGGAAGGCTCTGAAGTCTGATGAGCATGTTCCATTGCTGTCTGAGAAGAAGAATGTGGTGTCTGAGCAGAAACGGGCTCTCCTGGCGACGTCTGCCCAGAAAAGGGGCCTCCTGAAGGAGCAGTAAGGGACGGCTGAGCTGCAGCTGCTGCAGGTTTTACTGCATCTGTTACATTTCGGACTGTAGGCTTTGCTGCTATAGAAATTATTTCAGTTTCTACTGGATATTTCGCTGTGGTTGTTACTTCAGGTGTCATTTGTGTTAAAGATGAGGAAGAAATTAATTTATCTGATAGATACTGAGAGGTGGATAAAGTATAAGAAGACCTTGTCATTGGAAGTACAGCAGAAGTCGACAGAGTTGATCTTTCCTTGGCTGCCACTGCTTTTCTGGTTGTTCTAACCTGACTGCTGAATTCGGAGGATGGAGAGAATGTGGCATAAGTGACATTTAAAATGCCTTTTTCTGGCAATTTGTCACGCAATACTGTTGCTGTTGGACTCGATTGTTGTGACATAGTTGGTACAGCAGAGTAAGCTGGGATGGGAATGGTCTTTTCTGTTGAAAAACTAGGTTTTGCTGTAGCTGTACTTGGATATGAAGAGGTAACGATTTCCTGTGATGCACGTGTGGGACTGAGAGCTGTCAGTGCTGCTGCTGTCCCGTATGTGGGCAGCGCAGGTAGGGAAGCATTTAAAGATGTTAGAGAGCGTGATGATGATGCAGGGAAAGCAGGTGACTCTCTAGTAGATATGCTAGTAATTCTTTCCACTTGTGATTTATCAGGCTGTGTTGTCAACAGTGTGGTTTCAATTGCACCAAGAGTAAATAGAGACCCAGTGAAGGATATTCTTTGAAGTGAGTCTTTTTCTGTAGCTACTGAAGGACTCGCAGTGATTTCTTTTGATGAGACAGAGGTTGTTTTTGCCGACGTGGTAACAGTATCTGAATATGTTGCAGGGCTCGTCTTCACTGTACTTAAAAGTAGAGGTGACTTGTATTCTGTGGATGTTTTCCCAGAAAGTGAAGTTGACTTTGCCAATAATTCGTAAGTGGGTGTTATTTTGGATGTTACCTCTGCAGGTGAAGGTGTTACCCTTGTAGTCTCAGCTAAAACAGGATATTTAGTGGATAATGTAGTCAGGAACTTTGTTGTGTTTAGAACTATGTGTGGGGGATATCCAGTAGTTGACACTGTTTTAAATGTTTTTTTTAGTTCACCTAAATATGGAGATACAGGAGTAGAAACAGGTCTTTTAGTAGCAAGAGGGAGGGATTTTTCAGTTGTAGCTGAACTCGGATGTAACAAATACGGAGGGAAATAGGAACCTGATGAATGCTCCTTATGAGCTGTTGTTTCAGGAATTTCCTTTTTAAGCGTTGTAAATGGTAACACGGTTGTTTTTGCTGTTATCTCTTGAGTCTGCAGAGCTGCTGCTTGTGAACCTGGAGATGTAGTCAAGGCCACTCCTGCAGTACCAGTCAACTGTTCAATCATTTCAATAGGAGGCTCTGTAATTGCCTTTGCTATTGAAATTGGTAGTGTGGATGTCCGGGAGAATGTAGTCTTTGCCCTTTGCTTGGTTACAACACTTGTTGCCTTTGTTGTTTCTGAAGGTGCTGGCTTTGTGCTTGGCTTCAGCAAAGACAAAGTAGTGATCACAGGAGAAAGTGAAGCTACAGTAACATGAGATGCTGTGGTAAAAGACTGCTCTGCACTTACTTTCATTCTTTCTGAAGTTCCTGTTAGATTTACTGGTGATGCATGCGAAGACATGCCCAGAGATGCTGAGTACTGGGTCAAATTTGTAGTAGTTTTTTCTGTTATTGTTTCAAAAGAACTGGGAGTAAATTTGGTAAACCCTTCTGGTTTTACTTCCACTTCTTTTACAGGCAGTGTCCTTGTAGCACTTTCTGATGTTTCCATCATTTTAGTTTTCACAGGCAACTCTGTTGTGAGTATTGATGGTGTTCCACCAAGAACTGTAGTAGAAATGGGTTTGCTTTCTGGCTCTGATACGTGTCCAGCAGTTCCTCTCTGAGGTTCTGTAGCTCTCAGGGGCTTTGCAGAAGCACTACTGATCGCCTGCATCCTTGCAGATGCTTCCGAAGTGACTGTAGATGGAAACCATGGAAAAATGTCACTAGGAAAGGACAAGCTTACGTTAGATTTTGTCGTCCACGCTAACGGCATGGTGGAAACCACTCTTTCAGATGTAAGAGCTGAAAGTTTTGCTTTCCCTGTCGTTACACCAAGTTGCCATTTCGAAGCACGTGTTGTTTCCATGTCCTTCTCCTCAGGTGCGGGAAATGAAGTTCCTGCCTCGCTGAACACTGCCAAACTGGAGACTGCAGCAGTAGCTGGTGTTGTGTGTGACACTGCTGGTGTTCTCACGCTGGAGAGCAAAGCTTGACTGTCCTCTGCAGGTTCAATGCCTGAAATCACACGTGAAAAAATGGAAGCCTGTAATTAATAAATTAATTATAATTATAAACATAGTGAAGCTGGAAGGAATTTATGTTAAGTCATATTGCTCTATCTTTTCTCTTGAATTTCTCCTGTGCTTCCAAAATGCATCAACTCAAAAATAAACTAAATAATTTGCTTCACATTTAATGTTATTCATTTTTTTGGCGAAGAAAGAAATCTTAGTTTAAAATTTGTCTCAGAGTGAAATAACTTTAGGCAAAATATATGTTCAGGGACATATCAATATTATAGTTACATAATGTTACATAATAACCCACATTTGGAAAATTTGGCTAAAACAATATCTGGGAAATTAATAAGCCAAATATTATACATATTATATGCAGTTTTTCAAACATACAGTCTTCAAAATAAACGCATCTTTGAGTTACTTCATCCAACACCATGTTGGGAGGACATGCAGGGATGCATCCTTCCACTCTAAAAAAAAAAAAAAAAAAAGCAAAAAAAGTTAGTTTTAACTAGCAGAAGAGTGTCTTCTGGATGAAGCACTTAATTTTAGGAAAAACTATTTATCTGTGAGGTATTTGTGAATACAGACTCTTGTTCTATATCTCATCACCTCAGCATGCTCTTTTAAAACGTCATTGCCATGATTTCCATTTTCGCACAAATCTAAGCCAAAGGACAGGTCCCACTCTACTCTGATTTTTGAAACCAGAGGAAATTCAATAAGGAAATTAGAAACATCTTTTGCACACTAGAATTATTCCAAATGCCACTTTTACTACTCCTACCACAATTTCCAGCCTAGCCCAAAAGCACAGTGGGTACAGAAAAGTAAAAGGCAAGGACAGATGTGGTTGTTGCAATGTCGTAATAAAAAAGCAGGGACAAAACTACGTGACACAAACTGATCATCCCCTCTCTCTGCTAATACTCTCTAATATCCTCTAGCTTGGAAGTTATTAATATACTGGTAATTCCAGACACTGATGGCAGCAACTGCCATGTAAAAATACCAATTCACATAGCTGCCCCAGCGGGTTTTTTTAAAGTTTCTTTTTTTCTTCACTTATTTCCTTATATAAAAGCACAGGCCTGCTGTACTGTGCCTGTCTCTGCTTCCACAAATGCTTATTAGTAATGTATATAAGCATTATCTCCTTATCCAAGCTTTTCCATAAAAATACAGATACTTACTTTGGTACTGCCTGACAATTCTTTGCCAAAGGGTCTCTGCACGTCTTGAAGCAAGGGCTTGTGCAGGCATCATAACGCCACTCACATGCAGAATGGGGGAGAAATTGAAATTTGACATCTGAAAAACAACCATAATCGTTATTCTCCCACATTTACAGAAATGCACACATACATATCAGTAAAAGGCATGCTTAAAGGTTCACTGCAACTATATTCCATTACTGTTTCCAACTATAGTCTCTACAAGGAGAACGAAAAACATTTTTGTAACTGCTAAGGGCTTTAAAGCAGAGAGAAACAGCTTGTATGAGTGCACACTATAGTAAATAGCACTGAATATGCAGCCTATTTTCCTTTTTGCAATATACCACAGAATTATCCTTGTTTACTGCATATTACAATCATTTTAAATGAAGGGCCAGGCAAGTTTAGAGCAGTTTCCTTTTTGAGTTTTAAAAACTGCATCAACAAGTAAACTCTCTTTTTGATGATTCACACAAAATGTGTAACCAGCATGATGTTGATTCTGTATAACTGAGGAAACTAACTCTCGGAGAATGTCTTAGAGACACTCTCCCCTTCCAAATGCTACAGAATTCTTCCTGCATTTATGGAAGTTGCTCCTCTAGAATTATGAAATTTCTTAATAAAACGATTTTCCTAAATCAAAGCTATAAATCCAGCTCAAATATACTCATGCCCTTCTTAAAGTAAAAAAGTGTATGTTGCCATCTAGTGTTACCCTTCAACAGTCCTCCATCCAAGAATCGAACTTAACATTGCTCTTGGAAACAGCTTTTTCCAGAAGAGCAAATGTACCTACCAAACCTTCATAAACAACTCTGCACACTTTACTGAACACATCTGTGACTCCTTCCATGGAAAGTCGTGTCAACTGTTCAAACAGAACAGAGGAAGGCCACGGTCCCCATACGTTTGTTGATAACGATGCATGGGCTTCTGTGGTCTGTTGTCAGAGTTAGAAGGTTTGGGGACAAACGAGGAGGACATATGGGACAGAATACATCAGAGACCAGAGGATGCAGGCAGCCCCTAACTGCATTCATGGCCAGCAATGCCAGTATATCCTCATGAAACCTGGGAATCTCATTCCTCAGACCACCCTAGATTGAATACTGGTAAATATGGCAAATACTTAACTTCAATTCTTACCACAAACCTCTTTTAATTATAAAAGAAGTTCTTTACATAATGAAGGCAACAATCTTGTATGAGAGATACCACAACCTGATGAAGAATGTTATTTTCTCAATTTAACAGAACACGAATCCTGGATTAACACTGTGCTGGTGTTAATATACTTTCTCCCACTCTTCAAATAAACTGAGGTCTCTATGAAATAATTGCCATGTTGTCCTCGAGCATTGCTGCAGACTAAGTTCACATGGTTTCCAAGTATTTACTTATTTATTTTGTGGAAAGCCATAGCATTTGCTGTGTGGTTGATAAACAACTCTCAGACAGGAATTAACAGGCGTCGTGTCTGCAAATTTCATTCTCTGCTTCTCCAGAAAAAGGGGAAAGGAGTGCTCAATATATTCCAAAAATTGCTTTCCAGGATCTCAAACATTTTGAGTGTGGCGCAGTGAATTCCCCTGAGGAATTCAAGGCTGTGCGCTGTTCGGGAAGCTGCTGCTCCAGGCTTAGGAAATAGCATTTCCTAAGCACAGTTGCCATTTGCAATTGTGCAAGACACAGTAAGTTCTCACTACAGGTAGCATCTTGCAGAAGGCCCCGGCAGATCATGGAGCAAGCGGCCAAGGGTGCTAGCCAGTGTAAGGCAAAATGCAGCTCCTGCTAAAGGAGCTTCCTTTCCTTAGACTGGTGGGAATGCTCCTTCCACAGTGTGTACTGGTTTCAGGCTAACTGCAATGCCAGACAAACCCCAGCTTTGCTGTCCCCTGACTTGAGCTCAGAAACTGCGGACTTCACCCAACGCCTTCTCCATTTCACGCTTCCCATTTTTTTAATACTTTAACTCCTCTGGCAGCCAGCAGTAAGAGGAGCTCGCGGAGCACGGCACAGCAGCCCGCTTCCCTCACAGGCCAGGAATGGCGCTCGCTTTGCCGGCCTCCCGGAGCATGTGTTCCTCACCAGGATTCGACACGGTCGTCGGGAAAAGCCGTGCGTCTCCTGCCGAAATCTATCGGCGTTTGTCTTCTCCGCAGTGACAGGGCAAATCCTTAACAAAATGGGAAATTTTGCCCTGCGTGACGGTCGTTCCAGTGCGCCTGCAGACTGAACCCAAACTGCCCTCACCTAAGAGGAGCAGAAAGTGGCTCTAGAGAAGCAGGGTTAGAGCTGGCCTGCCGGGCCCTGCGCTCGGCTTTGTCGCTTGCTCGAGCATCAGAGAAGCCTTTTCTGCCCTACAACTTACAATTTCCACTCTTCATTCTTTCAAAATTGACCCTGTGGTAAATAAGAGCCGTTACTACTGTCAAATGAAGAGTTTATTTTTTATCACTAAGAAACTGCAGTGTTTCGCTGGGCCACAGCAACAGTTCTTACCAGCTTAGCTGCTTTTTTTGTTAACACTTCTACTGTTTACAGCTCCTCTCTTGCCCTTTCTTTTATTTTTTACCTCGCAAGGACAAAATCTGACGGAATAACTGACAGAATCTACATAGTATGATAATTTTTTACATGCCACATTCAAAAAAAGTTTGCTTAAAAAAAAATCTTCAAATGTGAACTTTATTGAATCTATCAAATAGTTGTATTTACAAGTTATACTTAAAATATCATATTATCTGAACTATCCACTTTAAAGAAAAAAGGTTTCACTCAAAAAATCGAAAGTCAAATCAAGCATTGTAGTTGACTGAAAAATCATGAAAAAATCATGAAAAAATGGAGTACTTTTCATTTTCATGTGACACTTTTGCTGTTTTTCCTAGAAATTTCCAATATTTTAGCAGGATAAAATTCACTTTAGAATTATCCCTATTTATAACAGCAGCAAGACACTGCTTAGGAACTTAGATTACCTCCCTTCTCAGTTATAAGTTTAGAAACATGAAATCCTATCTAGCCACTTACACATACACTCTACCAGCAAACTCTGCTCATGACCTGAAGTTTCTGCAATGAGAAATAGATGCAAGTATCACCGAAAAAACATTAAATTCCAGGCACAGCCAAAACAGTGCCAAAAGCAAAATGGATTTATCTCCCTCTCAAACGCTTTTGCTTTGGGTTCCCATGATGAGGTTGGATAATGGTACCTTTGCTGACACAACTAATTATTCTCCTGTTCATTCGCACAACAAAAGGAGTCAAAAGTTTGTGGTAAAAGCTGGAGAGATATTTCAGTGTGACAGCAACTTCAGCGTGACTGCGAGAGCTGCTGAGCAGATGTGTGCGGTGACGTGGCCGGGATTTGCAGGTATCCAGCAGCTGCTCAGCATTATCTGGGACCAGGCCCCTTGTCAGGATCGCTCGGACCGGGAAGCAGGAGAGCTCAAATGAAACACGAGAGGAACCCATTCCAAGCAAAATGTGACATTTTAGCACGTGAATTCTACTGAGGGAAATGAGTACGACTAAATTCAGTTAAATTGGTCAATTAGAGCAGGAATAAACCTCTCTAAACATGAAAGATGCCTCTCTAAAAAAAACTTTTCATAAAAAATCAATATCATTTTCACTTTTGTAATATTTTTAGGTCTGAATCTGTTCCAAATAATTAAGATTCACGCATTAAAATCAACCAGAAAAGTCCTATAATATCAGATGCAAGCCTTGACAAATTATCTCTGAGTATTGTGCATGTATTTTCTGCACATTAAATTGAAACATTAAATTTTTATTTTAGCAGAAATATTCTGCTAAATAGCAGAAAATTCTCACTAGCAGAGGCCTTATAATATAGCAAATTAGTTATTAAAACATATAACTAACATTAAGAATTTTGCTGCAGAATTTACACAGGCTTTAAGGCAGGTCTCTTGACTTTTTTTATAGCATATGCAAAATTAACCTGTGATGATGATAAAAGAAAGGCACATTAT
>JAVCKT010021811.1:0-93164 GCA_032273925.1 Rhynchotus rufescens
TTCCTTCCTTCCTTCCTTCCTTCCTTCCTTCCTTCCTTCCTTCCTTCCTTCCTTCCTTCCTTCCTTCTTCCTTTTTAAATAGCTGAGGCCAGATCTGCCCGCAGTTTCCCCATCCAAGCATTCAAACTTCCTCCGAGGGCACTGGAACAAAGGAGGGATTTACCGTGAGTTGGAAATAGGCCTGAGTTTGCAAGAGGATTGGAAAAAAAAAGACGGGACGCAGCTGGCCAAATTAATCCCCAGTATAATTTCGGCCAAGTCGAATTCTACCAAGCATTTGAAATAACATGCTCTCCTCTTGCCCTTTGCATGTAGGGAGAGAAAGAAAAAAGAAAAGGTTCCGAGGCTCCAATATTGGAGCTCCAAATCCTCGCTGGGGCACGGAGACACGTGGGCAGCGAGATGCCCTGTGCTCTGCAGCAGGCACTGCCCAACCTCCTGCTCCAACTCCCGCAGGGGAAAAGGGCCCTCCTTGCTGGGCATCCACCCGGAGCGCTCTGAGGGCGACAGGTCACCGATAAAGCACATCAGGAAGCCAAGGAGCGTACCAAATAGGACTGGTAAACCGGTTCCATGTAAAGATAATTGCAACAGAGGCTAATTCTGCAGTCTCTAATTTTCTTGTCTGACTAAGCAGCATAATTTACACCCGTCAGTTGCAAATGGCTTCTCCTACCAAGCCTAAAGATAGAGGGTTTTTTTCTTCTTTATTTTTTTCCCTAAGGGAAAAAAAAAGATGATTTCCTACCTCTACAGAAAGAAGATGAAAAATACATGCAAGGGCTCTTTGATACGAGTGTGCATTTCCACCCAGCCCGGTTCAAACCCTTACGCTGCAGCCGGGGATCGGGCGCATGGCTGCAGCTTCATCTTAACCAGGTGACAAACACGCTTGCAATGAAGACAGTAATTTGGACGGGTCCCACTTATTCCTTTGCTCCTCGTCACCCTGTCTGGGGGATGAGACACAAGCGGTTGTGGCAGCTCGATGGGCACCCAGGAGGGTCTGTCCTGCCGCGGTGCCGCCGAGGCCCTGGAGCCACGCGGGGATGCGCAGGAGGGGCCGCGCGGCGCCATCCCAGCGGAGCGTTGTCCCTGCTCCGGAGCTGCAGCCCAGGCGGCAGAGCCTGTGAGCGGTTCCGGGAGCTGCTCACGATGCCGGTGCCTTTTGAGGGCTTTCCCAGCACAGCCCAGCCTGCAGCCCCGCTCCGAGCTGCTGTGCAGCCAACGGAAGGCGACGGGACCGGTGAGACGAGCGCTGTCTCCTGCTGCTGCCGACTGCCGGGGCCAGTGATCAAATATTTTGACCCCACGTCCAAAAATAGCTGCTGTGGCCTGAACAGAGCTGCAGGAAGGGTGGGGATCATGACCAAGGGAACGGCAGGGAATGCAGAGTGCGTGCCGGAGAGCCTGCAAACTGCAGGGGTCCATTTAACGGAGCAGCATCGCAGGGCTGCCGGCCGTGCAGCCCGAGGGAGAGCGAGGACGTCTCAGTAGAGGGCACCCGAGCCCCAGAAATCCGTGATCACAGCCCAGCGCTGCTCCCGCGCCACAAGGATGTGGGTGCCGCGAGCCTGGGCCCCCTGCTCACCCTCATGGCCCTGCACTGCTTTTGGAGCGTACAAATCTAAGCAAAATCCACGTGGAGTCAGATAATTCAAATAAACCTGTTTAGATACCATTAAGAAAAAATGGTATCTAGATACCATTAAGAAAAAAAAACTCTTTTTCTGCATTAGCTTGGAAATACAGCTGCAGGGAGGCTTACGACATGTCTGCTCTGTGTGGTTATCCCTCATCTGCTTCTCTGAAACCTGAATTTTGCTCAGAATTGTCCCTGGACAATCAGCCTTTCCCTCTAGATATTAATAAAAGAACTTCATCATTTTTCTCATTTTTGTAAGCAGTCCCCTTTTGTCCTTGGGAAGTTGTGCATTAAAATTCACCACTTTGTGGACGGCAGAACCGAGATTTTTACATACATGCAAAATGCCAAGTGCACATGAGAGTCCAGGCCCAACCTGGGCAGCACACGGTGCTCGGGCACCGCTTCGAGCCGCAGCGTGGTGTGGGAACCTGACGACTAACTGGGAGCAACCAGGAGGCTCCATCACTGCCACCTGAGCTGCTCGGGATTGTGCTGCCCACCCCGGACATGCTGTGGAGCAGGAATCACTGTGAATCACGGTCTGGAAGCATTTTTACCAGGGCTGTGCATGTGGCACACACCTGCTGTTTCTGCAGCACTGGGCAAGTCCCCGAGCTCCCCAGGACACTTCCATGGTGCCGGGTGTCCTGGTGCACGGGGCACCCCCAAGGGGCAGTGTCTTCAGAAAATTAAAGCCCGGCTCTGGAGCCGTTTTGGGCAATGTGACGAGCAGACGGCTGGAAAATGGGAGAGAGTGGGAATGAGGGAACAGATCAAATGATTTCAATAAGGAGATGGGCGCTTGCCCCGGCCTAGCCTGGAGAGCTGGCGGAGCAGCTGATCCCAGGCTCTGCAGCACTCCCGCCTGGCCCCACCATCCCTGGTGGGACAAACAACAGCGGTGCCAGTTCCCATCCCTGATGCTGGTCCCGATTCTGGTCCTGATCCTGGTCCCTGGCCATCCCCCACCCCCAGGCTGCTCCCAGGGGTAGCAGTGATGGCCATGGTGCCCTGTTCATGGTGAGGAGCAGAGGGTCCCCAGGCTACTTTGGGGACTGCAGGAGGGCAGTGGGGGCGGTGCGGAGGTGTTGGGGGGGTGCACAGAGCTGCAGAGTGGGGGCAGAACCACCCTGCGACCCCCTGTGAGCTGCCTTGGGACCCCTCTGCACTGTGGACACTGCCTGGGACTCCTCGGGACCCTGCTGCACCGCAGCCACTGTCCGGGACCCCCCTGCACCGCAGCCGCCGCCTGGGAACCCCTGGGACCCGCCCGCACCGTGGCCGCGGCCCGGGACCCCCCGGGACCCCGTGCGCGCTGCTCCCGCTGCCCCGCGCAGAGCGGTGGCGGCAGCGGCGGCAGCAGCCGCGGCTCTGAGCGCGGCCGCCGGCGCGGGACGGCCCTGCCCCGGCCCCCCAGGGTGCGGGGCGGTGTGAGTGTGAGTGCGAGTGAGCGAGAGTGAGTGTGAGTGCGAGTGAGCGCGAGCGAGCGCGAGCGCAGGGCTCCACTCCGGGGCTTTGCGCGAGCCGCGCGCACCAGCGGTAGGAGGGGACAGCGGCTCCTGCGGGCAGCACCGCAGCCGCGCTCCGCAGGTGCCGCCCGGCTCCGCTCCGCTCGGATCGCCCGGCCCGGCCCGGCCCGGATCGCCCCGGCTCCGCTCGGCTCCGCTCGCCCCGACGCGGCGCGGGCTGCGTCCCCACTAAGATGTGTCATGAGCGGTCCGGCCTCGGCGCCGACCGGCCGCTCCGCGTAGCCCGCGGGCTGCTGCGCGCCGCCCGGCTGCCCCGGGGGCCCTAGAGCCGCCGCTGCCCTCGCCAGCGATGACCCGACTCTGGCCGGCGTCGCGCCGACTGCTCTGGGAATACTGGGCTGCGGTCCTGCTCGGTGGCCTCTGGGGCCCCTGCTCGCATGGGATGCCGCATGTCATCCGCATCGGTGAGTGCCCGCACCCCGGACAGCGACGGAGTGAGAGGGGACAGCGTCCGTGTGAGGGGACAGCGTCCGCGCAAGGGGAACGGTGTCGGCGCAAGGGGGACAGTGTCAGTGCAAGGGGGACAGTCTCTTCAAGAGGGGGACAGTGTCTGTGCAAGAGGGGGACAGTGTCTGTGCAGGACGGGGACAGTGTCTGTGCAAGAGGAGATGCTGCCGATGCAAGGGGGACTGTGTCGGCGCAAGGGGGACATTGTCGGTGCAAGAAGGGAGAGTGTCTGTGCAAGAGAGGACGGCGTCAGTGCAAGAGGGACGGTGCCGGTGCGAGCAGCGGTGCCGGAGGGTGCTGTGCACGGTGCATGCAGGGGTGCTGTGCCCCTCACCAGGAGAGGTGCCAGAGCCGAGTGGCACGACTGCCAACAGGGACATGAGAGGGATGTTGTGTCTGTGCGAGGGGGACGTAGAGACGGTACCGCTACAGGAGAGATGCAGTGCCCGGAGCAAGAGAGATGCTGTGCGGGAGCAGGGGGATGCTGTGTGGATACAGTGGGGACGCTGTGTGGGAACAGGAGGGTCGATGTGCAGGAGCAGGGATTGCAGTGCCCCGGTGAGCATGGACGAGGTGCTGGGCAGCGCCGCTGCCCTGACTCGGGACATGAGAGGTTCTGCAGGGACCTGCTCCGGAGTCAGCACTGGGATAGGCAGCGCCGGGGGCTGCGCGGCAGCCGGAGCCCAGGCTGCTTCATGCGACTGCTGAGGTTTGGGGGCAAATTAATTTTTAATAATGTTACATAAAGTAATTGCACAGAAAACGCATTGGGAAGGAGTCTGTGATTTTTCTTTAGGTGATTAAAAAAGATGTTTGTGTTTAGCATGCCACGTAAAGCAAGTCTTGTGCTGTTACATCCCTTGTCAGTACGTGTTCCCAGGGATTTGCTGCTTGCCTAGGAAAAGCGGCAAGGACAGGTTCACCCTCTTGCTTGCAAGGTACAAACCCTAACCCAGAGCAACGAGCGCAACCTCAGGAGACCCACGAGCACCGTCCAGTGAAAACCGGGTCCTGCCGGTGCCACAGCCCCGTGGTGACAGGCAGCAGGAGGAGGACGCGGGTCCTGTGCGGCCGCAGCCTCTGAGGGGCTGCCCACGGAAAACGGGGCTGCGGAGCATGGACACGAGCGCTGCTCCTACGTGGAAATTCAAGCCTGGCAGACGACAAGTAACTTTCTAAGCTACCCTTTTATTTCCTGGGGAACTGTTATCAGAAATATGGCTTTACTTCTCCAGGGGAGATATCTAGAATAGGGAAGAAAGAGCCAAAAGCGCTGCTTCTCTCCCAAGCAGAATAGCAGTATTTCATCTCCACATACAAGCACAATCCCCACGCATACACGTTTAAAAGAATCTGTGCCTCCTTGCTGGATTTTTTATTTATTTTATTTTTTTTTATTGAGGAGGGGTTTGTACCTGTACTAATTCCACAGCTGTTTAATTACTGTGCAATCTGTGAAATATCTGCAAATATGGGAATTCCGGGAAGCGGCTGTGCCGCACACCCCGGCAGGTGCCGCAGCATCGGCTCCCGCTAAGCTTCGGCAAAGAGGCTGGCGCGCAGCTTATCGGATTGTCCTCCTTGCAGCCTTTCCGAACCATGCCTGCAAGGGAAGGGGTCAGGGCATCGACTGGCTGCACGGCCGGCAAATCTCACCGAACAAGGAGGCAGCCTGGAGCGGAGATGAGGTGGAAAAAATAGCTTTGATTATTTGGTATAAAGACACAGAAAACAAATCCTGTGGATAATTATCCTCCTTTGTGTGACTGCCTTGTCTGAGGCTTATTATGTCTGTCTCGGATTTTGTTTTGAGATCACCTTCCTGCACTCGGCAAACTAAGTTCTATTGGAAAAACACAAAACAGGCGATTTTCTCGGCTGGGAGGAGTGCAGAAGGGGCCGGGGGCGTTGGAGCAGGTTACACGGAGGCGCTCGGTGCACGCTGGCCCCTGCCGCAGGGCTGCACCAGGCCCCGTTGCTGCCTGTGCCTGCCTGGGCGGCAGCAGCTTTGGGACAGAATCACCCCATAATGGGGTGCGCTGCCACCAACCCCGTGCTCGCTGCAGCTCGTGGTTCTCCTGCTTTCCAATCGCTCTGATGCCTCTGTGGCTTTTTCTGCATCTCCGTGTGTGTTTTGTGTGACGAGGGCTGATAAAAGTTACTGGTGGTCGGGAGACGCTGTGCGTGTCGGGCAGCCTGTTCCAGGCAGCTCAGCAGGACGTGAGCACGGCAGTGTCAATTGTTTGGTGCTAAATGAGTTTGGAATACATTTGAATAACAGCATTACCTCTTTATTGCCGAGGACTCTGATTATTTGATCTCATCAGCCTCCTGAGAGCGTCATGCAGGAAATTCAGAGCAATCTGCAGACACAGAGGCCAGTGCTGGTTGGTTGCGGTGGAGAGAGCGGGGCTGGTGCTGCAGGCCTGCAGTGGGGCAGTGGGATGCGCCGTGGGGGTCCGCGTGCTCCTGTGGGACGCTCTGTGCACGGCCCGTGTGTGCGGAGGCTCCTGCAAAGCAGCCTGGCACGGTGCTCAGCCCTGGGGCAATGCATGCCACACGGGCGCTGCAAACCCTCGGCTGCTGCTGTGCACCGAGCTTCCCCGTGCCGGGGTGCTCTCGTGCATGGAACTCTGTTGCGGGGTTCCAGCGGTGTGCGGAACAACTCCAACAACAACTGCAGCTGCAGCCGGGCCTGGCGGTGCCGGCCTGGCCCGCAGTGCTCCCGGCCGCAGCGGCGCTCGCGCCGGGCCCAGGCTCGGCAGAGGGCACTGTTCCTCCCGCCGCGCTGCCGGGCCGGGCGGCTCCTGCTCCCCATGTCGCCAGCGCCAGAGCAGCCCTGCCGGGCGCTCCCAACGCCCCGGCGGCCCCGCGCCACCCGTGAGCGCCGGCCCTGCAGTGCTGGACGGCACCGCTGCAGCCTGCGCCTCTGCAGGGCGGCCGCCTCCAGGGGATCCCTGGCGGGGCGGCCCCTGAGCTGCCTCCGAACCGGATGAGCGCAGGACGACGGCAAACGTCGGCACCCACTGTTGCTAAGGACAGATTGCAAGTGTTGGCAAACAACAAGGGAAGCGGCCACCTTGCTACGTCGGCACGAGTTGATCCCCGCAGCTCCTGCGGAGGGAACCAAGGACAGACGTGGAAGGAGAGCAGCGCTCCGAGGTGCCCGGAGCTCAGGGCTCTGCAAGGAGCACCCAAGCGCAGGCCACTCCGACGGGCACCCGGCGGCAGCGCCACGCGAGCCGTAGGCGGCTTCCCGCACTTTAATGAATAGATGGCTGTCATCTCTTACTTATCTCCCAGGAAGAAACAGTAAATAAAATCTGCTATAACCCACAAATTTAGCTGAGTTATGACTGTCTATTGAGACTGAAGTGTTAGACTTGCTATGTAGTTTTGAGGTGGATTCAGAGTAAGTCCCTGCAGGGATTTTAAATTCCGCCCTCGGATTGCAGGAGAGGAGCCTCTTGGCTCACGGCGGCTCCTGGGGCTCACATGGGCTGCTCTGAGCGAAGCCGGGCATCGAAACCCGGCTCATCTGATCCTGGCTGCAGCAGACGCTGTTGGCCCACGTTCCTCACGGGCTCCGGGGAGTCACTTCCCAGGAGGTTGGAGCTTGCCCGAGGACGCGTCCCCTCTGTCCCCGTTGCCCACGGACAGGGTGGCTTTGGAATCACGGATTTTCAGCTGTCATATGGAGTAAATAATGCGAGCGTCCCGAGTCTGCAGAACCGGGCTGCTCCCGTTGTCATGTTAATGAAGCTTTAGCTACGAGGCGCTGCCGAACGCAAAGCCCTCGGTCACATCTCACCTTGGACAAGCCACCCGCAGAAGGGCTGAGGCTGCAGGGTCCTGGGGCTCTGTGTGCGGCTTCGCGGGAGGCTCCTGCCCCGGGCTCCCCACGCGCCCACGTGGAGGTGTGTGTTTTACATGGGACACGTCCTGCCGTGCTGGGACGTCCCGGGGGCTGGTGCTGGTGCCGGTGAGCTTTGCTCCCCCAGTGCTTTAATCAGTGCTTTAATACTGCGGCAATCGAGGTGTTGTTCTTTCTTTGGACATGTGGCAAGAGGCACAATATGATTAACCTTAAAAGTGTAAGCTTTTCTTTGCTGGCGTGAGATAGATTTATCATATTTTCTCCTTTTTTAATACTGGATTCTTAGTGCGGACAATGATGTATTGAATAATCAATTTCCTTATCTCCCTAATACATTAAAGTGATCCATCAGTGCCAGATAATCAATCCAGCTTGTGATTTTAAGTGTGTAGGAGTGTATGTGTGTGTACTCGTATTTATATTTTCATCCTGAATCACACCATATCATTGTCAGGCTAAATAAAGTCTCCCTTTCTCACTCTTTCTTCAGCGAGGGTTGTTTATGGCGTGTAAGAGGAAATCATGATGTTATATTACACCTTGTAAGTTTTACGGTACTTGAGAGGTTTATGCGCTATGAATGTAAAGGGCAATGCAATAATACAAAGGGCAGCGAGACATTTTTAAGCACAGAGGATACACAAGGCGCTGCAGAGATAAATCTGGGTGGATAATCGTTCCAGGCTGTCGCTCCAGGGAGAAAGACGTTTGCAGCGGATCCTGCTCCGCACTGGGGCTCACCAGGCGCCCGCGGGCTCGGCAGCACACGCACTCCCTTGCGTGCAATGGGGTTTGTTCTGCAAGGGCTTTGCCCAGGGCTTGGCCACGGCCTGGCGCAAGAGGAGGCAAGAGTCCAAGGCTCCTAAGCTCCAGGATCCTCAGCTGCTCCCAGGTGGCTCCGCTGAGGAAGAGGCCAGGTCCAAACGCCCTTCTCTCCAGGAGAGTGAGCTGAGAGTGTCTCCGTGTCTGGCGCGCAGCCCGGAGCACCGGGACGTACGCTGTGCTGAGGGAGATGCCGGAGTGCCTCGCTGCTGTTAGCATTTCAAAATAGCCGCAGAATCCTCCGCTAATTGGAATATCCAGGACGCTGCTTGCCTAATTAGAGCTGAATTGGGGAGAGGATGTGGCTGTGCCGCGGGTCAAGGCGCTTTTGTGCCGCGCGCTGCATCCAGACCCCGCGCTCCGCGGCCGTGCCGGGGCTCCCGCGCCGCTTCCCAGGCTGCCTCCAGACATCCCCTGTTCTGTCTTGCGGGAGAAGATCCTGCCTTCATTCCGTTCCTTTCTAACCCTGGCACAGAGGCAATATTTTCATCGCTGGAGCCACTGCATCCAAAGCTGAGAACTCCGAGGGGGCGGGAAGCGGAGGCAGGCGAGGGAGCTCGCAGCGACGCGCGGGCAGATGTTCAAAAGGCGGCTCCTGGTTTGAATTTCTGGTCTACAAATGCTTAAAGATGAGTTGGCCTTTTATCAGGAAAGAAAACCACTTTCTTCCTCATTTTATGCACATTTCTTCTTACAAATTTTTACTTCTGCAAGATCAGTTTTTGTCGTCTTTACTTTGAAGAAATTCAAAATGGACATTTAGCTCCAGGGCGGAATCTAGGTTTAGCTCATAATATTTGAATGGGAATCGTATCTTTAGTTTCATTCCCCATTCATCTGCATCATGGGGAATGGGCTACTCAGAAAATGTTTCATGATCTTAGATGAAGCTAATAATGTTTTTTAAGATGCAGAGCTTGTCTTTACATAGCTCTCAACTTCATTTAAGATTAAAGCTATCAATACAAATGTTAAATATAAAAAACCCCACATTCTTTTAGCAGCTACTTTCAAATCTAGTGGCATTTCAATAGACTGGGTTTGTACACATGTACATCTGTTTATAAACTGATCAGTAAAAATTAGTTATCTCCCTATTTACTTCATTTTCTTGTGCATTAATGCAGTGGTAGATATTTGAAGTTTGAGGAGGCACATGAAATATTTTCCTTTCTGCAGTGTGGTTTTATATGTTAAGTGTGGCAATTTCAGTAGCTGGATCCATTTCTTCCAATTAGAAGAAGAGCAATGGCACACTAAAACCTGAAACCCAGCCTGATTTGCATATCATTATCTTTACATTATGAATTCACATTTAATTTTAGTACTTTTTGGAGGTAATTCTAGCCTAATTAAATTTCCCCTTTTCCCTCTTACTCCCGGAATGTGGCACTTCCCCCTCTTTGACTGACGCAACAACCGCAGCGCGGAGCTGAACCACGAGACAACCCCGCGGCGCCTGCTGAGCCCTCAACCTTGGCACGTGGGACCTGTCACCTGGTCCCCATCAAACAGGTCCCCTTCCAGCGGGGCTCCCCTAACGCTCTCCTCAGTGTGGATACGGAGCTCTTGGGCAAGCTCTTTCCCAATAATTCCTTTTTTTTTTAGGAATAGACCATGTTCATGGGCTTCCTCAGCAGCTGCATGGGAATTTTGCTTGGGAATGGGGCACCCGGCACATTCCGGGCCCAACGCTCCCCACGACCGTGTGGGCTCCCCCCGCCACGTGACCTGCTATATTTAGTGCTGGCCCGTGCATCTGATGTATATTTTTTGACTGCATTATTAAGGTCACGCTATGTGGCTACATGGCTTTTTGTGCTTTGCGAGGGTTGGTGGGAAAGCCTATTTCCATATGAATTATGGAAGTTTGCAGCAACGGGACTGTAATTCGTAAATTGTTACGACAGCTGCATTTTGAAAAGAAACGCAGAGAAACCAGGGTAATAAAACTTGCCATCAAGAGGGTGGACTTGGGAGTCCTGCAAAGAATTCTTGCCCAAGGATTATTTATGATCATTACCCAACAAAATGTGTTTTTGCATTTTTATTGGTAGCAAATTACTTGTAAACCCACTGGGGAACTAACGATTTTTCCTCCGCGGCCATGCTGCTTTGATTTGCTTTTCCATGTACACATCTTTATGGCTAGCTGAGGCTATCCCAACTGATTTATAATCACCGTGATTCTTCCTAAGTAGGCGGCATGTTAAAGGGTTAACCACGCTCCGATTGCAGCTGACAAGTCCCACACATTGATGATAACAGATTTCGTAGGATCCCTGTTTGGTGCCTGCGCGCAGCTTTTCTTTGCATTGCTGCAAGTGCTGCTGCTTATGCAGAGACTTTACTTCTGCTCTTCAGGAGTTTCTCATTAATTTTAGAGTACAAGGAATGTGACTGATCTCTTGTTTTCTTTATCAACCAAATGGAGTCACTGGCGGCTCCATTTCGGCCATGATTTTGGAGACTTTTTAGCCTTCGCGCCCAGCTGAGCATAGCACAGCTGTGCTCAGCCTCGTGTCTCTGCCCGCCTTGAGCATAGCCCCTCCAGTGGCTTCTCTGCCCGCTCTGCTGCAGGGCCCTTCTGGCCCCGGCGCTCGCTCCCTTCTCCCAGCGCTGAGCCACGGAGCAGCAGCAATTTCCAGCGTTCCGTCTCGAGGTGCCCTGCTAATTCCCTGTAATAATCTGCGAGTCGCAGAGAGCAGCAGGAAGCTCAGATCAGGCCAATACGGAGGTTAAATGATTCCTAAATTATTCATTGCCATGGTTACCGGCGCCTCCACCTGTTGTTTCCCACGCCTGGCTCGGGCAGACCCTCCTGGGAGGGCCAGGGATGCGAGGACACAGGGACACAGGGACACGGGGCCGGCGCTCGTCCCTGCTGAGCCCTCGGCTCCCTCCTTGCCTCTGCGCTCTGCCTCGCCACTGCCTTCGTTACCGGTGCCGCTGGCTGAACCCGCTAATTGTGCTGCTGAACAATAGCACAGCGCTGCCCTTCCTTTACACGCTTTCACTGCCCTATTTTTAGAAAAATTATGCTTGATCTGAAGCTCCCGTTCTGCTCAGTAATAGCCCCCTGCACAGCTCTGAACAGACCTTCACTCGCCCGTGCCTGGTTTCGTGCCTGTAGAAGGAGGCTGAGCTCTACTCGCTCCTAAGCCAGCTCAAAGCCTTCCCCAAGCCCCGAGCGCGCTCAGTGTTCATTCTAAAAGTTATGTACTGGAATCTAACAACTGTTTACTCAATATGGGACTGTAAAGCCTTAAAAACACACTCAATAATCCCTTGGTATTTAACTAATGAACAATAGCGTGTGCTATTACATCGCAATTAAATCCCTATTTGAGCCACTTAATTGAGAAGACGACTCCAACAAGCTCGCGATCGCTGGCCTCCGTGTCGGCGCCCGGGCTGCTGGGCTGTTCGGGTGCTTAGGTCTATAAATGGGCCCTTAGGCGTTTGCTGACGCTGCCAAACAGGCACAGAGCAACTCGAGGAGCCTCCGTGGCCACAGAGCCCCTGGGCACCTTGGAATGCCTGTAGAAACGGGTGCTCCTGTGAGACCCCGGGCGCATGGAGCGCTCCAGGGACGCAGGGTCCCCAGGGCTCGGGAGCTGCACTGGGGACGTGGTGGGGACATGGAGCCCTTCGTGACCACGGTGGCCACTCGGGTGGCCGCTCGGGGCTGGTGGGCGGCGGGGCAGACCCATGAATGTACAGTGGCCATGTGGTTCCTCCTAGAGAGAATCGATGCTCCTGCTTGCCTGGGTAGGCAGATAAAATCAGGAGGGACACATCTGCGGCGCAACAGCTTGTTGGATTTTGCTGAGGATTTGAGGCAAGCCCTGGTTTATGAGCAGCCCCTTAACAGAGTGCACAGTGTGTCTCACAAAAATCCCGTTTTCCCCATTTCAGCTCTACAGTAGCATTTCACTTGCAGGCCAAATCTATCAAGAGGCTCAGTGGGGACGCTGGCGGGGAGGCGCCTCCGTCCTGCGCGCGCTGACGCGGCAGCACCGTCCCCTCAGTGCAGCGGGGACGGGACACGGGGATGCGGGATGGACGCGGGTCTGGGGAGGCGACCGGAGTGAGAGGGAAACCTGCAATGTGTGAGCGTGGCACGTGCAGCCGCTCCTTCATTTCCCATCCCAAGCCCTTCACGACCACACGGAGATTCCTCGCCCTGCTCATTACACCCACGAGCGCCCTGCGTTACTTCGCGCCACGAGTGACGGACGCCCGATGACGCTGTACAAGAGACGGCACATTTGTTCTCCGAGGCTAACCGCCCACAAGCTGTTATTGTGCAATGGGGAGCGCTCGGAGGGCCGAGGCCTTTCAGTGCGGACACGAGAGCCCCACAATAACCCATTAATCGTCGTGCTCGGGGCCGCGCGCGCAGGACGGTGCTCTGCTGCCTTTGTGCTTTGGAAAAGCTCCTGCTGATCCTCCTTTCTTGTATTTTTCTTTGCTTGGCTTACATGGGAAAATGCCCTCCCAGCGCCACCAGCACCACTCCAGCATTAGCTCCAACTTGCTAGAATTTCTCTTTCTTTTAAACTCATGAACAGCTTAAAGGAGGGGAGGGGAAAGGAGCAGCACCTCGATGGGAGATGGAAACCTCACTCAAAGAGGCCTCAGTCGCTTTTCTCTCTCACAAGAACTGCTGCCTGTCCTGAGCTTCAAAAGCGACGGCACCGTCAGCGGGACCCGCGGCTGGGCGCTGCAGGGTGCCGAGGGCCAGCAGCTCCAGCGCCGCACTGCCACGTTCCCGTGCGCCGCTTCCCAAGGCTTTCCTGGAGCCCCTCGCTACGCTTTTTGCTCTGTCCCAGCTCGCTGGCTGCTCCAAGCACATGGAAGGGCAGTCCCGGGACTGAAGGGGAGCTGCCCTGTGCGGGGCTCCCAGCACACCAAGGCATCTGCCTCCTGCTTCGATTTGAGACCAAGGAGACCTTGTTCCCAAGGAGTCGGTGTACGAGGGCATCGAGGCCGAGATGCAGTGCTAGGGAAGGCCTTTGTGACCCAGCTATTGAGGACTGGTTTGGGAAATAGCTGCTAGCGCTGGGCTGCAGGGCCCTTTCTGGTGCGGTTCTGTGCACAGGGCTGCCCCGGGGCTGGAGCAGGAGCAGGAGCGTTTCTGTCTGCAGAGACAGGGTGGGAAGCACCGGAGAAGGCACTGTGTCCTGGTGCAGGGACAGACTCACTAGTCCCCAGGCTGAGAAACAGTTTGTAGAGGAGGCCCTGGCCTCATCTGCAGGTTCCCTGTCCGGGTGCCTGCTCCCGGTCTCCGGAGGCGCATTGCAAACGCAGTGCCTGGCGGGACGGTGGGAAGCCCGGATCCGCCTGTGCCTCGCTGGCCCTGGGGACACCGACTGTCCCTGCCACCACAGCCTGCGTAGTTTCAGCTTTAATCGCTAAAATTCTGCTGCAACTTTGCTCCAGAGAGCCCAGATGCCTCCTGCTCCGGGTCTGCTTGTCGCCCTCCAGGTCTCAGGACGCAGCGAAAGTTTTGGGGGTGGTTTGTTTTTTGTGTTTTCGCACTGTACGTTTTCAAATGCTTCATTGTCAAACTGGTTAAAAGCCCTTATTTATAAAATGTGTGCGTCTCTTTCAGCTTAACTGAAAAGGCATTAAAATAACTGCAGCTGTGGAAAGAATAATTACGGCGAGATTTTGTCAAGGACTCTCTTGTCTGATGTTGCCATCTGTGACATGGTGAATGCAAAGATCATTTTAAACTTAGGCGGTTAATGTAGAGAATGATTTGAGTTTTAGATATTTATGGTAAATTATTTAAATTTACAGTTTGGCTTTATGACTTCATTATTGCCCACGGGGAGGATTTGGGCATTTTCTGTTGCGCCACGCTTTGATTTTCCCTTTGTGGCAGAAAAGGGAGCTGCAGGAGAAGGGATACTTCAGGAGCCTTTTGGGGACACATTGTATTACGTATTAAGGGGGTTATTTCCATGCTGTTCAATATCATCCTTAATGCTTTTTAGGAAATCTTTAGGGAAACATCCTGATTACGGAGCAGCGCTAAGAGCCTGTCCCTGGAGCAGGGACGGAGAGGTGTCGCATGCCACACGTTGTCACCCCCATCTGCTCCTGAGCGAACACGGGGAAACATCGAAAGAACAGAGTTTGCAACCCCAAAAGAGGCGGCGCAGGAGCAGCGAGCTGTGTCACGGACACGGCTGCTGTCCCTGGCCTCTCGCACTTGTTATCCCAGCCGTCACCACTGCAGCCGCCCGCGAAGCTTCCCGGGCAGTCACGCAGGCTCCCGGTGCTCCGGTGGGGCCCAGGACGCTGTCCCGGTTGGGCATCCCGCTCACCGGCCCCATTCCGAGCAGGGGGCGGCGGGAGAGGATCCCGTGCTCGGGCAGGGGGCCAGAGCCCGCGCGCTCCTCGCCAGCGTCCCCTTCCTCCAGCCACTGCACTCGTTAACTCCAATTAACATTCCTAATGCAAAATCTATCGCAACGTGCCTCCCGGACTCACAGACACTTTGTTATGGTCAGGATTAATCACGAGGGATAATTAGAGTATTAAATGAAATAATTATAACATTATGACTCTGCTAACCAAATTCATGGATATTAGCTTCTGAGAAAAGGCAAATACGGGAACTGGGCGAGTCTTGATGGATGTCTCTGGCTGCGTCTGCTTTTCTAACTAAAAAGCCCCAAACTGTGGCCGTGTGTGGCCAGGGCTGCGGGACTGCGGTGCCCGGTGCAGCTCTGCGTCGTGCTCTGCGCAGCCGCGCGCTCCTCTCCCATCCTCTGTGCCCTGCTCGGAGGAAGAAATGAGCTCACTGGGGTAGTAATGCAATTGGGAATGTTGAAAACACCAAATGCATTCGTTTAGGTGAGCCTACATTGCAGGATATCTAAACATGCTGTAATTTGCCATTCTGCGCCTGCACACATGCCCAGGCAATGGATAGCAAACTCAGCACTCATATAGTCTGCAAAGAGCAAACCCCAGCATAGTTAGCATGGTAAAAATGTGCCAAAATTCAGCATATCCAGGCTAAGCAACTTCTTATTTTCAATAAGAAATATTAATTCTAGATAATAAATAAGAAATTTTATCATATCCTTCTTCAGTGACTAAGAATACAGCCAAATTCATACTAATATTGAATATTTCCCCTATCAGGCAACAAAAACGATAGTGCCTTTCGGCATCTGGAAGCAGTACCTGCCATCTGCAAAAGAAATCATCTCAGTGTGCACTATTAATACTCGGTATTTTGCATACCAGCTAGTATCTGTGTTTGCAGCCGCTGTTTGCTGGCGGTATCGCTCGGTCCCAGGAAGCTGATGCAACTTAGCGAACGGCCCTGCACACGCCGCGCTGCAGACCTGTGCAATCCATGCTTTGCATCCAGGTGCTGCTCCTGAGCTCGCTGTACGGGGACCCTATCACATCCCTTCAGCTCCAGAAGTTCTTCATAATATTAAATGATAACTTTTTTTTTGCATGGTTATGACAATGCAGTCAAAATCCAGTTGCAAATGCTATGCTGCTTATTGATAGCTCCATAATAACGGGCGAGGTAGGTTGCCAGACAGCTGCATTTCCTGGCATTTAAAGGGAATTCACTGTAATGTATTGTAATGCATTAGCATAATAATTGGTAAGCATTCGCAGATGAATAGTTTACTGACTGATAGATTTTGTACAGAAACTGTGAAGGTTACATGGAGGGTGAAAACATTTCCCTGTGTCAATGAACATACTTAATTTTTCTGGGAGTGCCATTGAGATGGCGCTGCCGGGACATTAGCATGACAAAGACGCGGCCGCGGGGTCCCTGTCCCGCACGGAGCACCAGCGATTCCCGAGCACCCGTCGGCTCCCCCGGCTGGCACATCCCTGCGGAGCCCACGCTGCTCCCGAGCTCCCCCCCTGCTCCGTCCATCTGTATTGGGATAATTCAGCATGACTGCATTTGCTCCGGAGCGCTCTCCGGCTCTGCTCCGGTGTCTCGGCATGCAGAACGTCCCTGGAGAAGGGCACCCCCAGCCTGGCTCCGCTCCGCTCGCGCAGCCGGCACAGCCGTGACTCGGCCACTCGCTTGGAGGAAACTGGAGGGCTGACGGAGAGGGACAGGGATGGATCTCTTGGAAGGAATGCTTGAAAGCAGTTAAAGTGAGATTTCAGCCTGCCATTACGGATGTTAATTCCATTGTCATTTGGAATAAATTGGGCAAAACAGATGTGAAGAGGAATGAAATATTCCTGCACACAGAAGACAAAGCTTTTATCTCTGCTGCAATCAAATGGGAGAAGATCAGACGTACGAGACTTTCCTGCAAAAGCATCCCATCTTACCACGTGCTTCCCATTCATCTCTGCAGTAGACACCTGCTAAAATACAGACACACACCCAGCAGCGATGCCCGGAGCCCGGCCGCGCGCCCTGCGAGCTCCGCTCTCTGGCTCTCATTGCTAATAAGGAAATGGAAATGCAATTTGTAGGAACAGATTTCTTCCTACTTTGCAGCCGCAATGTGTTTCATTAACACTTCTGCGGCAATTTACAGTATTAGGGATATATTTGCTTCCAGTAATAAAAGAAAAAATTTAACAATATGGAGCGTAATTATGGGGTCAGTTTTACATGTTTCGGTGTCGTTGTAACACACCGCGTTTCCAGCAGAGAGCTGATTAGCTGGTGTGACGGAGCCTCCTCTGCGAAACCGCGTCCTGGCACTTTGTAATTACAGGACTGCAGCCTCTGGAAGCCCCAGCTAAGGGCAAAGCCTCACGGAGCTAAGGAGCTCACCCGATGCACACACAATTCCTGCGCAAGGGAAGGGATGACAGCTGCTCCTGCAGGCAAAAGTTTCACCTTCCTCTAGTCTCAGCACCGGTTTAGGAGTTTGTAATCTTTATCTTTGAAAACTGGCCAGGTTTCTAAAAGTGCATCAATAAAGATCTCACAGAGGAAATAAAATATTTTTTTGCTCCTTCCTCCACAAAGTCCTGTTTCGTAGAGCTGCAGGGTAACACTGCTCTTCTTCCATCCTTTCTCCCCCTTCTAAAGCTCGTTGCCATTTTCCAACGTGAGCTAAGCTGCAGATTTTGCCACACAACCCAGCAAAGCCCTTTGGCCTCCTGCAAAAGCAGGGCCCCCCTGTGCATCCCACCGCAGCACCGCGCACCTGCTGAATTCTGCTTCTGCTTCTTTAAAACACATCTATTATTTAGACAGCTTCGGATATATTTAATAATTACCCTGAAAGAGAAATCTAGCAGCAGATGGGGACATTCCTGGGGACAATTTCAGTGCTGAATATGTCATTATGCACAAATGTAACTTCCAGCCTTTCGCTTTAGCCAGAATGCGGCTTGCAGACAAATTGGGAGGCTGCAAGTGAAAAAAAAACCCCTCTGTTGTTTGTTTAATAATAAATTGGGCTTTATTAAAAACATGGATTTTTAAGTAGTGCTGAGGAGCGTGTTCAAATTCCTGTCAACATCTTAATGTTACACTCCAGATGAAAGCAGCACTTCTGCAAATGAGAATGATGCTAATCCCTTGATAATGCAGGAAAAGCCCTCAAGAGCCATGTGTGGTGCCATGACGGTGTTATTAGAGAAAGCTAAACCGTAGACAGCCAAATCTCAGTAAAGATGGAAGAACGGTCCACAAAGAGTTTTTAAAAAGTTGAAAATCCAGTGATTTTCAAGGCAGTCTTTGCAAGTCTAGCTCCTGGCTCAAAACCATCCTGGCCCTTCGGTGTATGATGTGGAAAGCCCAAAAACGCCGTTTATTAAGAGCTGCTGGCTCCAGATTCCCAACTGTGGGAGGGAAGAAGGCCAAGCCGAGGAAGGAGCAGGCACTGCCCGGAGCGGGACCCCCAGCATGGGAGAGGTTCCCCTGCCGCCCCCCACTCCTGCAGAGCCTTTTCTGCTCAGCGGGGCAGCCTGGAGGAGGAGGAAACCCCAGGGATAATCGTGGCTTTACAAAAAGGAAGAGAGCCCTTTGCGGTCACGTTAATCTCGCTACCTTTTCAGGAGCAGCAGGGCACACGAGCCACCGTGCACCCGCAGACAGGGATCACACGCTACTAAACTTAATTAGTTTCTGTCCCAAGGGAGCAAAATTGAAAAGTCTCAGTCTTGCTTTTGTTACGTGGGGTGAATCACGCTATTGCTCAAATTATCAGCTGTCAAATAATAAGCAGAAAATGATAATGTGCCTGTTCGGCAGCAGCCGCACAGGGACAATTGCATCTGTCTGTGGGACAAATCCTGCTCCGAGGCGGTTCCCTCAGCGCCTGTGGAGCTGGGGCTCCTCGAGAGCAGCGGGGCTGGCGCCCGCTGCGGAGCTGCTGCAGACACGTCCCAGGGTCATCACGTCTTTGGGTATGCTCTTACCCAAAAATGTGTCCATTTCATCCTCAAAATCAGACAAACTGCCACCTCTCCCCTTGTATTGTTAAAAATCCCGAGAAAACGGCATTTTAAAAAGTTAAATTGCATCTTACTGTGTTGCAAATTCATTTGAATTTGCCAACACTACTGATGGCCTGTAATTGCAAACTGTGTAACTGCAAGCTGCAAACATTAAACACCAGATCAGCAAAGAAGGAAAAGCCCCCGCCACAGTTTAGGATCCGAGTATCAAGGGCTGGTTCTCAAGGAAAGCGCTTTCCACCCTGGGGCTTCTCCTCGAGCTCCAGCAAGAGCTGCGCGTGTGGAGGATCCATATTTCTAGTCCTAGCGAGGGCTGTCATTGATTTACTGGCCTCAAAACCCAGATGCCGTGTCCTGTGTTCCCGGCATTCATCACAGAGCATTTGGTAGAGGAAAGTGGGGACATAAATCATCTACTTGGAAAAAAATAACATAAACCGAGTACAATATCATCTCTAACTTGTGTTCATCAGCTTTCCCACAAGGGTCTTTACAATTCTAGCATCGAGGAAAGACAATAAAACGGTGCAAGGGCCGAGGAGCCTCGAGCAAAGCCGGGCGCCCTGGGGCAGGTACCGGAGCAGGGAGCGGATGGGCACACGCTGCATGATGGTGGTTGTGATTTGAGATGCTCTGTGTGCACAATGCACCGGGCTGCCCCACATACACAGGATAATAAATGCCCCCTTAGTGGGGAACACAGCATTTCATTGCAAAAGTAAAAAATAATAGGAGGGGAAAGTGCTATCTCAGCTTGCTGCATAAACAGCTAAAATAAGCAATATGCAGGCATATCATTGGAACACAGATTAATAATTTCTGTTCTGAGTGGTGGTGGCTGCTTTGATTTATTGCGGTGATGGTATTATGGCCTCAGACTTTATTGTCCTTTAAATTATACTGCAGTCTATACATGAGGCAGACAGGACTCTAAATCAAGTATTATTGCCTGTAAATTTGGAAACAAATAGTAGTTTTCCCCCCTTTAAATCATGGAGTTTGTGGGTTTTATAAGGTGAATGTTATGATTTTTTATATGATCCAAGCTTTTCTTTCTCTCATTGGCTTCTCCCACCTCTCCGGACCCGTCCGTGTGCTCCGCTTCCCGCTTCCCGCTCCCTCTCCCTGCCCTCGGCTCTTCCGCAGTCTCTGCATCGCAACCACTTTCTCTATTGCTCTGTGGCAAGAGGAGCTGAGGAATCCACCTCTCTGGGGCTTCTGCATGAGGGAAATAAGAGTTTTCCAAGCGATTCAAAACATGATCCCGTCCTGCAAACGTTGGGCTTGCCAGGCCAGGCGCCCTGCAGGCTGCATTTTGAGCCCTAGCTTTTTGAGCGGGTTCATAATTAGGCATCACACGAGCGTTTCCCCCTCCTTTTGTCATCTATGAAAAGCAGAGTGCAAAGTGCTCCAGCAGGGCATCAACACCCGCATGTCGCCACCGCGAAAGCAATTTCCCTCCAGCTCCTATTTTTAAACAGCCTCCCGGAGTCCGTTCTGCCCGTGCTGGGCGAGAGCTCTCCAAGGCTTAGCAGCTTTGACATTTTCATTTGTTTTCCTCGCACCCCTCGCACCACTGATGCAGTTTTACAGCATGCTTGTGGGTCCCTGAGCCTGCGAGCGCTCAGGGCCGGGTGGGCCCCCCAGCCCCAACACGGGTGCAGGGCAGCCCCGGGCCGGAGCCCCCTGCCCCCAGGCACCCCCACGTCTCCTCAGCCAACGCACCGGGCACCGCGCGCCGCCTGTCACCCAACAGCAGCTAATCCTGCCAAAAGGAACACGGCGACTGCCGTCATGTCAGTGCCGGGGGGTTCTCGCCTGAAGTGACGGTTCGGCAGAAGAGTGACAGATGACGCTACTGCCAGCGTCCCCTTCGCAGGACATATGCTGCGTGTATTTGTGCATTTGAGATGCGTTCGCCTCGGATCTCTTTGCTCTGTGTGCTCAGCTCGCGGATGCGGGTGCACAGGGCGGGACGGCGCCGATGGAGCCGCCTCTTGCTTCGCTTGTTGGGGGCCCGGAGCCCCTGCAGCTCCAAAAGCCCCCTCAGCAGCACGGCAGTGAGCTATCATCTCGGGAGGCAAGATTACAGCTAGCACTGAAAATTGCACAAAATTCCTCCCCAACGACGAAGATTGCAGAAAGGCTGGGAAAATTACCTTTTTCATTATGTCTTAAAAATACTGCAATCTCAACCTGTGCCTCGGATTCCAGGAAGCGGCATGTGATTGAGAACAGCACCGCCGGAGTGGGCTTGCGGAGAACGGAGCAAATGGAGCCTTGCTCAGACAGGCACCTTGGGGCCCCTGACCTGGCCTTGGATCCCAGGACTCGGGGTTTGCCAGGGCTGCTGAGCAGCTTCTAGGGCTCCCACTCAACAGCAGCAGATGCTCTAGACACGAGTGGAGGAGCTTGGAAGGCCGGGAATATGGAGCAAGCAGAGGCTTCTGCAGGGTCTCCGGGGGCGCTTCCCAGGGCGCGAGGTCCCCAGGCACCTCCGGCACCGGGTCTGGGAGCCCTGGAGCGCCGAGCCCAACACCCTGGGCTGCAACCAGGGTGAACGTGCAACGCGGGGCTCAGCCCACGCCTCTCTGCAGAGCAAAGCAAACCTATTCTCGACCATGCTTGCAATCTCCGAAGGGACTGTTTCTTTATAACAAAGCAGCATCTTTTCATTCTGAGCTTGTCCCAGAGGAGGTGCGAGCCTCTTCCCTGCCCTGCAGCACTCGGCATTCGGGCTCAGCTCCAAGATCCAGCACAGAACACCCAACACCCCGAGGTGCCTCCCCAGCTCCGGGTGCTCTTGCAGACCCCACGATGCTTGTCCGGGTGGGATGAGCACGTTTGCAACAAGCGGCACATTGAGCCGGTGCTCGGAAAGCAATCCTTTCTCCCAGACCTTAGGGAAAATTTAGAAGGAGAAGCGTGCACGAAACTCGGAGTTCCAGAGAACCGTCTAGAATATGGAAATACATTTCCTTTGGCAAATCAGAGAAGAAGATAGCTTTGGCTAGGAGCCTGTCCTGGATTGCTGCTGAGCTGAAGCCAGTAAATTAAAAATCAGAAATAAAACAGTAAAGACGTAAAGAAATGGAAAATTAAGAAATTGCCAACAACCGAGATAAATTATAAGCTATGCAATGTAGAAAATTTAGAATATGATATAATTTTCATCAGCCATGCAAAAGTAATGCTCAGAAAGGTTTAATAGACATCTCTGATCTCTACGTGATCTCTACGACGGCTTCTTGTGCCTAAGTGAATTCTTGCCATCAGGTACCGAGGGGGAGCCTGCACTGCTGCTAGGAGAGACTCCCAAAATCCCAGCGCCCCCGGAAGAGCTTCCCTTGGATGCCGAAGCGGGGGAGAGCTCTGCTTAATCAGGGCCAATTTCTAATGAAACGTGGAACAGCAGGGAGGTTCAGGAGGCTGGAAGGCAGCAGTGTTATAAAAAGGAAAGCGGGACAAACCGTTCATTTAAGCTTGGCAGAGCTGCCAGAAGAGTCAATTAACGAGGCATTTAAAATAGTACTAATTTAATGCCTGTCAGTGCATTTTTATTGAAAACAGTTGTCAAATAAAGCTGACTCCTTCTCTGATGAGATTCTGGACCCGTGTGACGCAGCCTTCCCTATTACTCAGCGTCGGGTTTTAACTGTACTGTGAAGGGGAGCCCGGGCAGAAAGGAGTATCCGAGGGGACTGGGAGGATGCAGAGCTTG
Source organism: Rhynchotus rufescens (assembly GCA_032273925.1). Lineage (NCBI taxonomy): Eukaryota > Metazoa > Chordata > Aves > Tinamiformes > Tinamidae > Rhynchotus > Rhynchotus rufescens. Next base: position 22,479 of record JAVCKT010021811.1, read on the forward strand.
GTGACGCGGAGCTGCAGGGACCTGACGGCACAGGGAGGAGCCCGGCATTTCTTGGATTCTGGTCAAATCTCAGGAAAAGTCTCAGTGAGCCCAAGTCTGAGACCTCCCTAGAGAAGCCACCGCCTTGGAGAATTACACACGTGCTGCCCCCTGAGTGCTGCCTTCTCAGTTTAAAACAGCATTACATAAAGATCCCACCAGCTCCCCCGACGCTTGCAGCAAGAGCTTTCCCAAACAACAGGCAGTTTTGCTGTTGTAAATGTTTTCCAAAAAAAAAAAAAAAAGAAGGCTTGAGATTGTTATTTTTCAGAGAAAAAAAATGAAAGCAGAAAAATTACTTAACAATTTCTCCCCTTGGAAAACCTATATATTTACTCCTCAGAATTTGCCACTGCTAAATGTCTGAGTGTTTCTCCTACCACAGCGTTACCGGTGCTACTCTGAGCACAGTGCAGCTTTCACACTGTGTTGAAAGCAAAAAGGCTTTTCTGCTCAGAGAGGTGCCAGTCTCTTCTGCGAGGCTGGAATGATCAGGACAGATTAATTGAAAAGGAGCCTAAAGTATTAAGAAAGACGCACATCAAAGAGCTGTCTTGGTGCCACGTGGCTCTTACGCATTTTGTCTGTGTTTTGGTGTTGCTCAACTATAAGAACAAATGACCTGCCAGATTGGTTTCCAAATACCTGCATTTACTAATGCTGCGCTACTTCCATGCACAGGTAATGGGAAGGCCTGGAACAATTTGGGATGCAAGGCAGGTTCCCAAGGTTTCTTGGTGCGCCCGCTCTGCCTTTCCGTGCCCCTCGCTTGCTGCCCTGCACTCGCATCGTGGATTCAGCGCCGCGCAGGGCACGACCTTGTCTAGCAACCTGCCCCTCTGAGTGTCTGAAGCACAGTTCAAAATAATGAATAATAAATGCAATCATAAAAATGTACTAATGTAGAAAAAAACAAGAGGAAATAGAGAGCCAAGCTGAGAAGTAAGGGCCAGGTTCCCCAGTGGTTCCCCAGCCTTCCTCTCGGAACCAGCAGGCTCGGTGCTCACAGATCTGCACAGATTTGTGGTGCTGCAGACAGGGAAAAGACTGATATACTATTGGCAGATGTACGGATTCAGACTATGAACAAAGGAATCTATAAAAAATTAACAATAATAGCAATAGAAACCTGCTTCTCAGGTTCCCAAGGGTGGGATGTTCCTGCTGCGGTTCCCCAAATATCGGCCTTTTGCTGCTGGGCACCGGGGCAGCAGCAAATCGGCAGCTTTCCGAAGGCTCTGCATTTGAAGCCTGCGTCTCCTGTCAATCCTGTGCGTCGGCAGGACGTGCTTACCAGTGATTATGCATTCTCATTAGATGATGGTGTTAATTGAAGATGCTGTTAGAAGCCGCGCAGTCTGGCTGTGATGCAGCTGAGTGACCTCAGTGAGATACCAAGAAAGGAGGTTTTCCCTTTGAAGAGCTCCAGGAAGAGATGTCTGCAACGAGATGCCTCGAAAGCCCGCTCTGATACGCTTTGTTTCAGCAGAACAGGCCTGGGTTTTGCACCAGCAACGCGGAGAGCCTGGCGTGGGTCCGGGGCCCTGGCGGGGGGCCAAGGAAGGCTCATTTGGAGGGTGCCGGCCCAGTCTGCGACCTGGCCGCTGCCGCGAGGTCTTCGCGCTGGACACCTTGGACGGCTCCCCATGGCTGCATCCCCATCGCTCTCTACCTGAGGGGGGAAAAGCAGTTGAGGGATTTTTTCCCCCACCAAGTCATGAATTCTTAATTGGACTATAAATTCCACTTTATTGTGTTTTAGGATGCTATTTTTATTTCCAACAGAACTGTCTCTTCTTTGATGAGGGCAGAGATTTATTACCTAATTTCCAGTTTTATGTTTCCCCTTTGGTGCCTACTTTTAGTTGCTTCCTGGTTATACAGATACTGCCTCTTTTCCAGTCCTTTCCTAGGTGAATTTCCTCAAATTCTTATTCCTGTGCAACCCAATAACGTTCTTTTCTTCTCTCCAGCCTCGCGTGGCTTCATCTTGGATCCCTCTGTAGAACAACTGCACTTGCACTTCACAGCTTGGGGTGGGTGTCCCTGAGGCACCATAATTCGGTGCCAGGCTGCGCGGGGCAGCGGGGTTGCCAACTCCCGGATTCCCAGTGCCTCCCGTGCCGGGCAGGACGCGCGGCCGCGGTCTTGGCTGTGCTGCAGCCTCGGCACGCACTGCTCCGCAACCCGGAGCGCTTAGCGTGGGCCGCGCGTTGCTGACCTTTCCGCAGGCACTTGCTCTGTTTGCTCAAGGAAAGCCTTTCTGGCGCTGAGCTGAAGAAACCACCTTCATCCTCCAATATTGGCTTAGTCGTCTTCTACAAACTGTATCTTGGTGCAGGATTCAAAGGTCACAGGAAAACTGGGAGTTAATTGGCCCCGTTGTTTCCAATCAAATTTTGGGCATAGGTTCTCCGATATTAAACGTGGAAAGATTCTCCTATTGGCATTTGGGCTTTGCTTAAAAAAATGGCAGAAAGGAAGAAAACCTGGGAAAGGGAAAGAACGGGGCTACGTCTCACACCTACTGCCTTGTTTTAGCGGCGTGTTAATGAATTAAGTTCAGACGAGCTCCTGCGAGCTCCAAGTCTCAGCAGGAGCAGGCAGGTCAGCATGCTAATCCAGAGAAGGTTTCCATGCTCATCTTGGAGAGGGAGCGCAATATCATTATTGCATTAAGGCGCCGCCACACAAAAGAGAGGGGGCAGAGGGTGGACCAGTGGGATTTGGGCTTCTTGGAGGCTGCCGGCTCGCTGCAGTTGTGCATCATTTTCATCTCCATTTGAAAGCATTAATAAAAATGTGTTTGTTCAACGTGAATGCGCTAGGAAGTACCTCCCAAAGCCCGAAATCTGAACGCAGAGCTTGAATCCACCCAAATTAACTCGTGTTTACTGTAGATGTGAGCATTCTATTACTACCGCGTGGAGGGGATTATGGCTGTTAGAGGTCTTGGAAGGGAGCACAGGAGGGGAGAGTCACGGCTGGGCGACGGGATGTGCGAAGAAGATTCCCAAGTTATTTACCTAGGAGCTCTAGTCTGGGTAGGAAAGGAGCAGCAGCTGGAGCTGGAAGGAGACAGATCATCCCTGTGTCTCCTATCAAGGAAGCTCCCACCAAGCCCAAGCTCCGAGCCCTGCTCACTGGCTCCGCAGCACCGGGCAAGGGGCCTCCATGCCCGTCTCTGGGAGCACCATCCACAGAGCTGCACTAGGGTAATGCTTGGCGTCAAATAAACTAGGAGAAACCTGGAATTATCACAAGACATCAGAGCTTCCTTGGGGACAATTATGCGCTTAGGTCATTGCCAAGCACAAAAGCGGTGCAGTGAAATCCGTCACTTAGGATAAAGGTGTGAAGTGCTACACAATGACTAACGCTTGCTTTTAATTGGATTTGAATCTATTAATGAAGTTTTCCAATTCCACCTCCTCTATAATTGGAATGTTCTTGAAATTTCCCCTTTTTCTGAGCTACCAAACTGATAATTTACCCACTTTAATTCGTGATTCACTTAGTCTGTTTAGTCACAATAATGAATATTCAGCCCTATTAGCCCAGATTTGGTTCAATTCATCCTCAGACCGATTCAGCTCTGTCAACGTGGCAGTTGGATGAGCGCAAGGCAGCGGCTCCCGGCGGCCGTTGCGGTTCTCACCGGCCACCCAGCCTTGCACGGAGAGGACAGAAGTGACAGGAGCTGCAGGCCAGGTGACCACAGGACCTGCCACCGCGACCGGGTCCCCCGCGACTGCTGCCAAAAACGCAGATTGCAGCTGCCTGTTCATGGGCATCATCATCTTCTAAGCAATGGAAAAGAGTTTTAATAGCTGGATTTGATCATTTAGGGGAATTTAAAAATCCTGTCCGTATTTTCGGGGCCGGCGCTGGGCAGTTCCCAGCACGTCCCGTCGCGCTCCCTGTGCTCTCTGTAGCTGTTGGTAAATGGGGAGCAGAGATGACAGGAGGAAAATGAAAGCATTTCTCAGAGCATCTGAGAGCACCTTTCATCTTCCCCTTTTTCTCTTTGCTTCCCAGAATAAAGTGCTGCTTTTAGGTCCCCAAATCTCCGAGCTGCAATTACGCTAGATGTCCAGAGCTGGCAATTAAGAAATGTACAAAATAAAGGAAGGCAAAATAACCATTCATAAAAAATGTTGATCCTCAGAAAGATCCTAAAAAGCCTTTGCCAGACCCATTCTTCCACCACTGCATGTGTCAGTCAGGACAGGGAGGTCCCTGTCCCCTGCCCGGGGCTCCTGCGGGGACCGCATGGCCAATGCACAGACTAATTTTCCACAGGACTCTGGGTTTTGGGTTTTGTATTTTATTTTTCCTTTCTCTCTTTGCTTTTTGCTGAAAAAGAGGAGAAATTGGAGACCAGACACAAACAGACAGGACCCTGACAGGCTTTGGGACTGCCAGCTCCATCAAGGAATCCATTTTGTCAATCACGGCACAGAGCCGGTTTGAAAATTCAGCATCTATCAGGAGCAAATTCACAGCATGTGGCACAAGAATCTCATAAAACAGAATTGTTAAATATTTAGGGCAGATGACAAACAATATGTCATAATATTTGCAGAATTGCATTTGTTATTCAATGCCTCATCTCACTTAGAGTCCTGATTTTTGGAGGCACCAACACAAGAATGAGAAACAATCAGTTGCTGCCGGTATTTGGTTACATTGTCAATGAAGGATAGGATTTAATTTAGATTTCTTAAGTCTAGTATTATATGCTGTATGCCAGGTGGATATCAACACTTATTAGCTGGGGCTTAGCAATGAATAATTAAGTGGAATTTAATTAACATACAGTAATTTTAATTTAACTTGGGTTGATTTTCTATCTGAGGCTTCATTTCAGTACAGGACAGCTTCTCTTGCCTAATTACAGCAGGTTTTCCCTGCAAAATGGCAGGCAACAGGTGCGCAGGAATGGAACTGACGGAAAGGGCAGGAGAGCCGGGCCAGGCTGCCCTGATCCGGGGTGCTCGGGTCCTTCTTTCCCTGCCTCCCAGGTCACTTACAGCGTGCACCAGATGGACATCATGTAAAACACCAGATTATGCTGCAGGCCCAAGAAACGCCATGGAAAAATGGAGTATTTACAGCTGCATTGCCTAAAACCTGTGTTATAGATCCTTAGTAATTCTAAGCTTGCAAACAGTTTGTTCTCCTACGTGTTACAGCTGAAAATGTGCTTACAGCCCCAACCACGACTTTCAAAGCGACACGCGAGCGTGCCTCATTTATCCTGCTATCGGGGGTAACCGGGACAAGCTCGCAGTGCTTCCAGAGCCAGGACACAATCTGCGGCAGCGCCTGGCGCGGCGGCTGCTGCCCCGGCGCTCGGCGGGATGAAGGGCCGAGCGGCACCGGGCACCTGCGGAACCGGCCTCGCTGGGCCGGGAACGGCGGCAAACGCGGCTCTGTGCCTGAGCGGAGCTGTCCTAAAGTAGAGGCAGGAGGCGACCCTGCGTGCCGGCCCTGCTGCCGGCAACCAGGCCAGAGGAGACCTGTCCTGCTAATTAATCACAGGAAGGGCTGGCATTGGGTAAAAGCAACCCCAGCGCACACAGCAAAGTTTGCAGGGTGGCTTTTCCCAGAGAAAGCAGTCCCCTTAAAGGCTGTGCGGGAGTCCAGGGGGGTCATTCCAGCACCAGCGGCAGACTCGGATTCCCCCGGCAGCACCGGGCCCCCCGGCACAGTTTGTCCTCAGGTGTCCCAGTCCGTTACTGGTGGCCAAGGCTCTGTGCCCTGATGCCTTGCAGGGAGCCCAGCTGCAGAATGATCTGTTGCTGCTTTGCAAACTGAGTTTCTTGGCATTTTCATCGCCCTTATCTTGATGGGAATGGGCTCCTAGGAGATTATGATGCGGCTTTTTTTTTTAATTAATTGAGGCTGCTTAAAAAGTAAAAATGCCCATTTCATTTTAATCATGTATTATGCAAATTAGAAATGTAAATATCATTAACAAATCTGTTGCTAACTTAATTTATTTCTGTTGTAGCAGTGCTGACGGCCTTTGATCTCAGCTTAGCGCTTTGATGGGCTCCCCGGTCGGGGCTGTGCGGTGGCCGCGGCTCCCGCTTGGCTGCAGGGCCGGCAGGATGGCAGCGGCTGCTCCGGAGCGCGGACACCCCGCGCGGAGCCGATCCCGCGGCCCAGCCGCCCTCCAGGAGCTGCCAGCAGCCCCGGATGGGTGGGCGAGTGCGGAGACACGGCACAGCCGCACACGGCACAGCCGGGCATGGGGCCCAGCCCAGGTCCTGGGGAGAGTTCCCGGTGTATCCTGCCCCATCCCTGCTCCCAGGAAGTGGGATGCTCGGCTGAACCCGACATGTGCCACAGTCACGCTCTCCCGTGAAGCCGTCTTGCCCTTTCAGACCATCCCTATCTACTTTTCATTAAAAAGCAAGCCGCCTTATTCCATTAATTTCTCATTTACTGCGAGTAAAGTGCTGATACGGACATTTTACCTACGGTGTTTTTAATCAGTTAATTTAACCAGAAACATTAATAATGTATTTCTTTGCCACTTGACTGCTCATCTGTTAAACAGCTTACACGTAGAGAAGAGTGTCACCCCTTGTGACATGAAGTATCTAATACAGTGCAAATGAAATAAGATTTTGCATATTTAATGTCAAAATGGAAAAAGAAGAGACGTCGTCTCTTGGGAACGCACACTCTGGAGTGGATCAACCTACAGCTTAACCTTCTGTCCTGGCAAACAATAAAACCCATCCGTAAAGGACACGGAATTTTGGGCACCGGTGCCCAGGGGGCCGGCGCGGGAGTCGCGGGGGAACCCGGGCCGGCTCCAGCCTCCAAACAAGCTACTTCACAAGCAGAGCTTCTGCCAGGATGTCACATGGAAAGTGACTGTCAGAAAGCTGTCTAAATGTGTTAACAACACTGTCAGCGGGGGAGAGGAAAGTGTTATCAGAAATGGTTGTTCTTCAAAGCTAAATAACTCCGTGATTTTGCAAGGAGTAGAAGACAGGAGATCACAACCCGAGTGCTGCTGAAAATTTCCTCCCGTGAACGAAGCTGTTTGTTTTGTTAAACAGGGGAAGGGAGGAGAAAACAAAACTTTAAATACCTTGAGCGGCTCAACTCAGCGCTCCGCAAAGCTGCAAAGGGGCGGATTGCGCGGGAGCAGAGCAGGGCTGGCAGCGCGGGCCAGGACCGGAGCCCAGGAGCCGGCCCCGCTCGCGTCTTTCCTGAGCGCAGGGAGCAGAGCTGTCCCGGGCTGCAGGCGGCCGCTCTCCTCCGCCCGGCGCCTCTTTGCTCTTCGCTGGGTCCCGTTCCACCTGACGGCTGCTCGGGCAGGGTGCGAGGCTCCCGTGTCCCCTTCCTCCCACCGCACGCCGGGGCCGCTATCACCTCTCTGATTTGAGACCTCATAGGTCCTGTCAGATTTGCTCTAGATTTGCATTTTGAATTTTGAAAAATCCCCACTTCCACAGCAGCTCCAATGATGATAAAAATATAAAATAGTAAGACGTGAGGCTGCTTCCAGTGAGTGCGCTTTCCTCTCATTTGCTGATTGACATACTCTGGAGAGCAATTAGCTCACTCTAAAACAACGTAGTAATTGAGGAAACATATTGTTTTTGACTGCTAACACTGGGTAACTTAGTGTCCCATCCCGCCGCCTGTGCCGGCAGCGTCTCCCTGTCCTGATCCTGTCCTGCAGCATCTCGTGCAGCAGGCGCCGGCACCTGGGCTCCAGGGCCGCGCTTTAGTGTCTCCGATGAAGCTTGTTTATAGACGGGATATAAAAGCAGGGACCGTTTCATTGTTGGCTTTTTATTGCCCATTGACTTCCTATATTTTTATAAGAGCAAAGCGCCGGTGAGGTTGCTGCCAGCAGAGCCAGGCTCGGCAAAGCAGAACGGCGACAGGCTGGGGACCGGTGCTCCGGGTGCTCCCAGGGCTGTGTGGGTGCTCACGGGTGCTCATGATGGTGTGTGGGTGCTCCCAGGTGCTCCTAGGTGTGCATGGGCATTCGCAGGTGCTCACAGGTGAGCATGGGTGCTCACGGGTGTGTGGGTGCTTCTGGGTGCTCATGAGTGCTCGTGGGTGCTCCTGGGTACGCGCAGTGCTCATGGGTGCTCGTGGATGCTTCCATGGGTGCTCACAGGTGCTCGCGGGTGCCCGTGGGTTCTCCCAGTGTGGGACTCCATTTGGCCGTGGCCCTCGCTGTGCATCTATGGCTCCCATTGCTCTCCTGCACTCCTGTCCTGGACAGGTACCTGCCGCCCCCTCCTCCTTGCCACGGCCCAGCCCACAGTCTCCATTTTGCTAAAATGGAAAAGCTGCAACAATTATTTTCATAATTAGCCGGCTTTTCAAATTAATGCCAGCTATGGCATGTAATCATGATGGAGATTATGCATTAATCAGTTGTTTCAAGCCAGTTATTAGGCTCTTTAACTAATGATGGCAACAAACGCGCTGAAGGAGCGCGGCCGTGCCAGGAGCGGGGCCGGCGGTGCTGCCGAGGGCCGTCGCGTGGTGCTTTTCCTCACGGAGAGTCTTCCTCTCTCCAGAGAGACCTGCTGTGCCCGGGCAGGGGCTGCGACAGTAACGTGCTGGGCACCAACCCCATCCTGTCCCCAATGCCCATTCCGTCCCCGCTGCCCATCCCGTCCTTCCTACTGGAGACACAAGCGATTCCAGATGTGTCCATGCGCCTTGAGCACAGGTTTTCCAGCAGGCTGCTGGGAACAGAGCTCCTTTCCCAAGTGTCCTGCGCAGCACAAGGACAAGGGCGAAGCTCACGCCCATTTGGTGTCTGCTCCTGGTTTCTGGTATAATTTCTGCGGGAACTTTCCCTGCTCCAAGGCACTCAGACTGTGGCGCCAACCTTTATGAGGGATAATTTTCCTTGTGCTGATCAATAACCGAGCATTTGGGCACGATCCAGGGAGGACCAGGCACTGGGACAATTGTGCTGGGCTCCTGCCTACTTTTTTAACCATTCTAGAGTGAAAACCTGGTGACAGGAGATTTGTGGAAGATGACAAGGCACTGAGCAGCACCTGCAGAATGAGCATTCAGCGCCTTTCTCTCCCCATCTCACTCATGTTATCACTAGTAATACCTTTTCTCTAGCAGACATGCAGTGAATAATTCAAATGCTTACTTGGGTTTTTGCTGGGATTTTCTTGTGGATGTTTATGGGTGTACATTAGTGACACACTCCCTTTGCAGCTGGGGCCGGCGAGGCACAAAGTTTACAAGACAAGAGGAGGGAAGAGACTGGTTGGGGTGCGGGAGCCGCAGCGGGAAGCGGGAACATCCCCTGCCCTGTCCCACCCTGATCCCTCCGAGCCTGTCGCGGACGCGGGCAGAGCGACGCGGTCGGTTCCTGCGGCTGCCTGAACGTGGCAGCGCTGACGAGACATCTGGTGTCTATAACAAAGCATTTTAGGGCTACCTTAAATTGAAGAGGAAGATTTTCTTTCCACTAATGAACCTAGAGACCATCTGTTACCAATTGCACTTGCTTATCTCACTCATCCATTAATTTGGGGTTGCTTTCTAATAAGACAAAACAAGGTGTGCGTGTCTTCCTGTGGTTCTGCTAGTAGCACAAGATCGTTCCCACGTCTCGGCAGCAAGAAGAGACAATTACATAATTTACGCATGCACTGAGTCACTTCAATTAGCGAGGCCGCCCATGGGGAATGGAGGACACGACTCAGAGACACGGAGCCAAGGATGGCGACACAACCCCATGCGACACGAGCGCACTGCCCTGCGAGGTGCCACGGCGCTGACGACCCGCGTTCCTGAGCAGAGAGGCTGCAGGGGAGGCGAATTGAGGCGTCTGTGCCGGGCTTATTCAGAGCTCGGGTAACACAACCTGAGGAGGGGCTTTGGAAGCGGCACTAGGGATGGCGAGCGGCCTCGGCTCACACACGAGGTCCCGGAGGGCCAGGCACAACTGGCATGCGCCAAAGTGCAGCCTGGCAAGGCTTAACCCGGCCCGGCAAGGCTTAACGCCACCCGTCCTGGTGCTGTCTTTCAGGAGGCATCTTCGAGTACGCGGACGGCCCCAACGCGCAGCTCATGAGTGCTGAGGAGCAAGCGTTCCGGTTCTCCGCCAACATCATCAACAGGAACAGGACGCTGCTGCCCAACACCACGCTGACCTACGACATCCAGAGGATTCACTTCCACGACAGCTTCGAGGCCACCAAGAAAGGTAAGAGGTGATGGCGCACGGCACCGCTGCGGCCCCGCGGCCTCCCCGCTGACGGCCTGGCCGCCCTGCTCCGCTCCGCAGCCTGCGACCAGCTGGCGCTCGGCGTCGTCGCCATCTTCGGGCCCTCGCAGGGCTCCTGCACCAACGCCGTCCAGTCCATCTGCAACGCGCTGGAGGTGCCCCACATCCAGCTGCGATGGAAGCACCACCCCCTGGATAACAAGGACACTTTCTACGTGAACCTGTACCCCGACTACGCCTCGCTGAGCCACGCCATCCTGGACCTGGTGCAGTACCTCAAATGGAGGTCGGCCACCGTGGTTTACGACGACAGCACAGGTTGGTGCCGCTGCCCTGCGCCCGCGCTGCAGCTCTCCCAGCTAAAAGCAAAAGCCGTTTGGGAAAGCTCTTGTTTTCTGGCTAATAGTGGCAAATTCTGGCTAATAAAATGGAGCTGACAGAGACCTCCACATAAAGGGCATTAACACTGAAGTGAAGCCTAGCACTGCACAGCGCCATAGACCCAAAACAGCCCCCTAATGAAAGGCACATCGGGGACCCTGTCTGAGCCCATTCCCCAGCACCGAGCGCTTTCTTCAGGGGAGGGCTGATGAAAATGCAGCCTGACACTCCTATTCTGCTAATGTGGGTCACAGTATGTTCCCTTCATGGCATATTCTAATGCGTTTCTTCTGCGGTGCCCAGGGACACGCTGCAGTCCCCACTCCTCCTTGCACCAGGCTCCTGCTGGATTTCTTCCCACAATGCTAGATCCCAGCAGCTCCCACTCGGTGCATCCAGCAGAGCTCTGTACCCTCTGCACGGGAATTGGGTCTAAGGGAGCAGGACATTTCTGGGTGCTGATTAAGCAGCCATTGCAGACCATTCTGTTCACAGCTCTAAGCAAATTTTGCTTCTTTTCTTTTGCTCTTGTGCATGGCAAATACTGTGGATTTTAATTTATTGTACAGCTGGTTAGCACACTCTGTCCCTTCCTGTGGTGCATTTTCTTAAGAAAATGTGTCGTGATTCCTGGGATGTCAGAGATTAGGGCTCCACTAAGTCACATGGGGACCTGTGCTCTGTTTTGGCTGAATGCGGAGGAGAAGGGAAATGCCAGAAAAAGCCATTCTGCCTAAGGAAAGCTGCTCTCAAAATAGCTGGGTTTTTTAAGTGATTGACAGATGACAGCTTTGCTTTGATATATCTTTAAGTCTGGTCATTGGCGGGAGGGAGGAATCTCACGGCATTCCATAAATAACACGAGGAAGATGCAGCCGCAAGCAGGGCGCAAGGGCAGAGCCCGTAACGCTGCGGCCTCGTCTCTGCCTGCAGGCCTCATCCGGCTGCAGGAGCTCATCATGGCCCCGTCCCGCTACAACATCCGCCTGAAGATCCGCCAGCTCCCGCTGGACTCGGACGACGCGCGGCCGCTGCTCAAGGAGATGAAGCGGGGCCGCGAGTTCCGCATCATCTTCGACTGCAGCCACGTGATGGCGGCTCAAATCCTCAAGCAGGTGAGGTGGCGGGGACGGGCATGGGGACAGGGATGGGGACACATGGAGATGCTGGGGCAGCTGGGGACCACGGGGGACAGGGCAGCCCTGCTGCCTGGTGTCGGCCTTCACAGCTGCACTAAATGTCCAGCACGTAACTGCAGGTTTAGACCTGGCAGCACCTGGAAACAAGAGGTCCCCTTAGGAGAAGGTGACGGTGGCACCTCTAGGCACTAAAAAATTACCACACTGAGCATTAGGGGCACAGCTCAACAGCACCACGGAGAAGCACCAAACGCGGGTGCCTTGGTGTCCTGCTGCTTCGGCAGTGCCCTCTGGAGCACCAATATGGCTGGGAGGCAGGTAGGCACCAAGCCTGCCTGCCCGCTGCCATCCAACCCTGCACTTGTCACTGACCTGCATTTTTTAAGGATGCTACTGGACTTGTACAGAAAACGCAGCCCTCATCGGTAACCTGGAGGTAGCAAGAAGTCCCTGTGCCCAGGACCCTGTGGCTCCTCCTGTTTTTCCTGCTTGTGATCTGGAGCATCCCTTTCCCTCTTGCGTCTGTGTGCCCTGATGCCCGGAACGGCGCAGCGTACGCGGGCGTCCTGCGAGCGCTCCCCAGCACTGCATGTAGTTCTTGGACTCTAAGCCAGATGTCAGTGATTTTCCATGGATCGGCCTCTTCCCGTCCGCCCTAGCTCTGCTGCCGGCCCCCCTCAGCGGGGCTGCCTCCCCCTGCCCGGGGCCATGGAGATCGGCACGACGGGATGCAGAGGACGCAGCTCCCACAGGGAATGCCGACCGTGCTGGCACACGCAGCAGGATACGGACAGGACCCACAGGCAGCCGCGGAGCGGCCTCGGGGCAGCTCCAAGCGCCGGCCAGGGGCAGAGGCAGCGCCGACCCCTGCCCATTAGTCCTCTCATCTTCACTCATCACGCGGTTTATTGCAGTTTATGGCACCATCTGCTCTGCCCGTGGCTGCACACAGACCAGGGGGGACAGAGGAGAGCGGGACGAGAAGGAGAGAGACGGTTCCCTGAGCCCTTCGGGCTGCATCTCTGCGCACGGCTTCCTGCACGACCCGGAATGCGGATTTCTGTTCTGCAGCATTAGATGGTGCAGTTTTGCTCAGGAAAATAATGTCATTTATTTTTTGCACTAAAATAATGTTGTTTAATGTAACACTCTACCAGAAGGCGTGAGGAGCGTCTGGAGGAGTCTTTGTCCATGGAGTGACACACAAGGCCTGACACGGCTGCTCTGGGGCATGAAGGGCTGCAAGCGGCAGGGCCACCTATTCCGCAAGGCCGGCTTTCATGGAGTGACTGCGGTACCAAACAATTCCTTCCTTTACCCTTCTGCACAAATAAATCGCTTCTGCAAACTCTTACAGAAGTGCTGGGCCTGCTCAGAAGACCTTCCCACGTTATCCAGGTTTCTCTAGCCTGTTCACTCCCTGTCAGTCTTTAACGTTTTCCCTCTGTTCTCCAGTTCCCGGCTCCCCTCTTTCTCCAGCAGCTGCTCCCGAGCCCTGCTGCTCTCTGCACTGCGCCGCCATGCCCGCCTCAGCTTTACGGAGCTCCCCTCTCCTCCGGAGTCTGCCTGGGGCTTATCCAGCAGCCTCATCATTTATTTATCCCCCTGCAAACCCAGATGTATTCCGTGCGCAGGCTGCAAGGGCTGGGAAGTTGGCGCTTGCTCCTTACAGCAAGACTGGACCTTTATGCGCCCAGAGATGAGTCAGCTCTGGAATCAGCAGCACCTCGTGAATCAGAGGCTTGTGCTTCTGCCTCTCGCGACTGGTTCTGCGCCGCGCACGGCCCCGTGCCAGGACCCCAAGTCGTGGCCGCGGCGCCCGCACGCGGGGCAGCTCCGGAGAGCCCCCGTGCTCCTGCGTCCACGGACAGCCCTGCCCGAGGGGACTCCAGGTCACAACCCCTCTATGCTATAGCACTATAGCGGCGGCATCCGATCTTTTCTTTTTCCCATGTTTTTTGCCATGCCGTTTCTTTTCAAACTGCCGCTTTCTTCCTCGAAGCCAATTCTGACCTAGTAATTGCAGCAAAACCAAACAGAAAGCCAAGGGAAGCAGATCCTTCCAGAGGGCCCTTAGAGCTCCCTTCCCGTCAGTTAAAGCTTTTCCCCGGCCTCCCTAGGCCAGCACGAAGGCAGACGGCCGCATGTCCTCCCATAGAGCTGCGGGTCCGACTGCGACGCCGGAGCGTCACGGAGGGCAACGGAACCGCCCTGCGGGTGATGCCGGGTCCAGGCAGGCGCTTAGGGCGCTGCCGAGCACCCCAAGTCACTGGTGGGTGCCACGGGCTCCTCACTGGCCACGTGGGATTTGCTGCCCTGCTCTGGGGCCCTCGTGCTGACCTCCTGTCCCCGTCTCCCGCAGGCCATGGCGATGGGGATGATGACCGAGTACTACCACTTCATCTTCACCACGCTGGTAGAGTATCCGAGCCGGGCGCACGGGGGGACGCGGGGCGCCCTGCCTGGCTCCGGCCGCCTCCGCGCGGGGTTGGTGCACGCGGGTCGCCCTAAACCCACCTCTGCTGGGGGCACCGCGCTCCGGCTTGCATGGGGGGAGCCCAGCTGGAAACTACCTCAGTCTAACACGGGCCAAGTTCTGCCGCGGCTCCGGGAGGCGTTTTGGTTGCAGGGCTTTGGCGTGCCACTTTTATTTCCATGTGGGATGCTATTGTCTAGTATTCTGCTGAATTCTGTGCGATTTTGAAAATCCAATTTATCTTTTTGCCTTCAGGAAAGAAACAGACTAAACTAACCCTTAAAAACTGCAACATTTATTTTTCAAATGCAAAAGACATTTTAATTACCCCTGCTGCCATTATCTATTCCAGGCAGCTTTAAGCATTTCCCAGATAACCTCCTATTAATCAGCCCCAGCTGAGCCTAGAGTACATTTCATGTGTAGGTACAGCCTGGAGGTGGAAAAAAAAAAGAATTATAATAAATTAATAGATAAGCAATCACAATTAATGCCACTTTCCTGAAATAACAGTTATATCTTGGGAAAGATATTTTAATCTGTCATTCCTTAAGGCGATGTTTTCCTAGCTTGCAATGCATGTGCTTCAGCGTCTACAGTACTAGACCCATGGGGTGCTAATGAATTAGTCTATTATGTTATACTGAATGTTTCTAAAAGGTCCCTAGTCAATACTGAGTACAGTGCATCAACACTTGGCATGAAATGCTTCAACACTGCTCGGCAGCAAGGCCGCCTGCAACATGAAAGGCCTTATCTTGTTGCTTCCAACCGGGAGGAGAAGCCCTTGCTTGCCCGTGGCTGATGCATGCGGCTGCTGCGGCCGACAGAGCCCGAGCAGCGACAGCCCCGCTGGGCTCCCTGCTCCTGGGGCTGCAGGACGGAGCCCTGCAAAGCCAGGGCTGTCCCTGGTGCCTGCTGCCCTGGCTGGCGCAGGGCAGCAGGGCTGCAGGTGCTACAGGGATTCCCTCTGCGCCAACGCATGGTGTCCGAGGCCAGCTTCACTGCTGCCGCTGTGGCCACGCCGCTGCGCTCACCGCTACACCTGCACCACTGCGCTCACCGCTACACCGTGCCATTGCTGTAGCCATTACACCTGCACCATTGCACTCACCATTATACCTGTGCCATTGCTCTTATCATTACACCTGCACCATTGCGCTCACCATTACACCTGTACCACTGCATTCATCGTTACACCTGCACCATTGCACTCACTGCTACACCTGTACAATTGCGCTCACTGTTTTACTGTGCTGTTACACCTGCACCATTACTCTCACTGTTACACCTGCACCATTGCTGTCAGTGTTACAGCTGCACCACTGCTCTGGCCACGGCCTCCCTGCTGCCGCCACTCCTGCTGCTCAGCCCGTACAGGAGGCAGCGCCTCCGGGCTGCCAGGAGAGTCACCCCGTGTCCCTGCCAGGCACCGTCCCTGCCCCAGGACTCTGCGTCCCTCAGCCCCGCACACATCCGTGAACGGGCAGCAAGGCAAAGCCAAGCTAGGCAAAATGTTGAAACTGATTTCTCTCTTTGAAGGATCTTTATGCATTAGACCTAGAGCCATACCGCTACTCCGGAGTGAACCTGACCGGCTTCCGCATCCTCAACGTGGAGAACCCACACGTGGCCTCCATCGTGGAGAAGTGGTCCATGGAGCGGCTCCAGGCGGCGCCCAAGGCGGAGCTGGGCCTGCTGGATGGCGTCATGATGGTACGAGCAGCTCTGCCAGGCGCGGGGAGGCGGGAGCCTCCGGCCAGCCGGCCGCTGCACGCGTGGCCTGCCAAATGCACTGGAAACACCCAGCAGAGCCGTCCCATTCATGTGGCACCTGTGCAGGCTGGGGTTTTAGGAGGCAGCTGCAGTTTTTGGGGCTAAAGAGGCACAGAGCAGAAGGGCACAGGCTGGCCGTGCCGCATGGGGGCTGTCCCGCAGCAGGGCTGCATCCCGCTGCGTGGAGCCCCCCGGCCATGGAGCTGCCCTTGGCACCAATGCGGATCCCCTTCATTTTAGACAGATGCTGCCCTGCTCTATGATGCCGTTCACATCGTCTCCGTGTGCTACCAGCGCGCCCCGCAGATGACCGTCAACTCACTGCAGTGCCACCGGCACAAAGCCTGGAGGTTCGGCGGCCGCTTCATGAACTTCATAAAGGAGGTATGAGCACGACTGGCAACTGGCCGTTTTTCAGCACGTGGTGCCGCTGGCACTGCAGTGTCTGCCGCCGGTTCCCTGCCTGGCACCGCGGAGCCCCAGGCGGGACGAGCTCCTCTCCTGGTGTGGGCACACACGGGAATTGCTCCCTGGGCGGATGGGAGCCAGGCCTGGTGCCCACAGCAGGGGTAGCCAAGCGGGCGCTGCCCCGGGCGCTCTCAGATCCGTTGCGTTCGTGCTGGCCGTGCTGCTAGCAAAGGAAACAGCTTCATGGCACCGGCACCCCAAGTGTCCCTGCTCCGAGCAGCGCTACAGCGATGGGGACGTTCATTACTGCTGCTTTGTGGGGGGCCGGGAGTTGGGGAGAGTGTGCTGCACCGTAGTGAGCAGGGGCAATTCGTGCCCCCCATAACGGCCCTGCTGCCTTCCCCCCTGCGCAGGCCCAGTGGGAAGGGCTGACGGGAAGGATAGTCTTCAACAAAACCAGCGGTTTGCGCACGGACTTTGACCTGGACATCATCAGCCTCAAAGAAGACGGGCTGGAAAAGGTAGGCAGAGCTGCTGTTCCACTGCACCGGGGCCAGCCCGGCGTGGCGGATCTGCTCAGCACCTGCGCGGAGGCGAATTCCCTTTGTGGGATTCCTCAGATCCATTT
This sequence comes from Rhynchotus rufescens, assembly GCA_032273925.1. NCBI lineage: Eukaryota > Metazoa > Chordata > Aves > Tinamiformes > Tinamidae > Rhynchotus > Rhynchotus rufescens. Next base: position 39,572 of record JAVCKT010021811.1, read on the forward strand.
CCGTGCCGGAGCCGTGACTCACGGGCCCTGGAGCACTGCGCGTGGGCTCCTTCCAGCTGCGACGCTGCGCACGGCACTTAGCTGGGACGCAGAGAACGGAGGCAGAACGACCCTGAGCAGCCCCCAGCACCCGCAGGCCCAGCATGGGGACAGACCCATCCCCACCCTAGTCCCAGTCCCATTCCCCCGGCGCTTGGCAAAACACGGGCATCTCCTGAGGAGGCGGTGGCTCCTGCCAGCACCATCCTGGGGTGAATTCTTCCCATAAAAACTGCCTGAGCCTTGGAAAGGGTATGGGCTAACGCAGCCCAGACTTTGCGGCAGGACCCGTGGGTGTCCTTGCTTAGGTTTTACTGCAGGAGCAGTAAGAGGGAGAGCAAAGCGCCTGTGCTGGCCTGGCTGCCACGGGGTAGAACAACCGGGTGCATGCAAGGGTTTGCACCCCACCGGGTATTGGTACAACCGCAGTGCCGCTCCCCACGACGCTCGCGCCCCTCGAACCGCACGCGGGCTCCGGCTCTGTCTGCTCCTCGCGCGGTCACACGGCCCGGGAAGCCGTCGAGCCCCGACACGATCCCCCTCGGCACCGCCTCTCCCTCGGGTCACAGGTTGCTCTGGTCCCACTATTACTTTTTAAATAAGCTCCTTGTCAACTCTAGAGGGATTTGAAAGCATCAATGTCAAATCTCTGTTGATGCCAGGCTGCTGTCAATAGTTAATCTGCAATAACAAAATGCCAAACTACAAACAAATCCCAGGCGGATGCTGCATTATGTATAATAGCTTATGTTTGTTGAGCTTTAGGATTGAACTCTTGATCCTTCTACCTCCTGGATGTTCCAGGGATTACCACAGTATTAACTAAACATAATTACATGTAGTCCAACTATCTGACTTGCACACTCCTCTCCATGCACATTTTTTCTTTTCTTTCATTATTTAAACTGATTTATTCAGTTTTATGTTCCATGTATTTCATTCTCCTAAAGAAACGCAGCTGCTGCACTTGGGAGATCTCTTGGATTCCTGTTCCTCTTTCTCCTTGCACAGCAATAATCTTCTGACTTTGCAGCTGTTCCATGATGGAAGGGAGACATGAGGATTGCCTGGGTTTTACCTGAAATATTTAGAGCCTTTCACAAAGTTCATAGAAATTCTTTTAGAATTTATAAGGGTTTTTTTTGCCAGGCAGCATTCCTCATTACCGAGTCTCTTTTTGGGGATGCAGTACAACCAACTTCCCTGGTTGGAGAATCTTAAAAATCAGCATGAATAAAACAGCGGTGGCCGCCGGGGGTCGGGCTGCGGGGGTCTCCCCTTCCACGCTATTTTGCCCTTGCCCAGAGTTGCCCTTTCAGCGCATTCTGGCTGCTCACACGCCGCAACCCCCCTGCCAGCTGCTCGTTCTGCCCCGGCCCGTGGCTGCCCTGGTCTCCTCGCACACACCAGTGTCCTGCCGAGGGAGCGCATGGCTCGGCCGGTACCCGCACGCAGGCACAGCGAGCAGCAACTGCAGGGCTAATGCAGACCTTCCTCCCAGCCGATGCAAGGCGGCAATCCCAGATTTGCCTCCGTTTCCTGCAGATGAGGGAAACAGCTCCGTTGTCCCAGGGCAGCAGGATGCTGAGAGTGGCTCCATAGCGAGGCAGGTGTTGATTCATTTGCTTGCTTCGTTCCAGGTCGGAGTGTGGAGCCCATCGGACGGCTTGAACATCACAGAAATTTCCAAGGGACGAGGGCCTAATGTCACTGACTCACTGAGCAACCGATCTCTGATCGTCACCACTGTCCTGGTAGGAGACTGCAGGCCTTTCCTTCCATCTCGGTGCCAATCTCGGGACTGGTGACAGGCTGGCAGAGCTGCAGGCGCAGAGCTCCAGGGAGCTCCATCTCCCCCTTGTGCAGAAATATCCTCAGCCCTGCCGAAAGCAGCTAGAGCCCTTCGTGTGGCTGTGACAGTCGTGTTTCTCTCTCCTCTTAGGCACATAATTCATAAACTAGCTAGCAGAAATGCTGTTATCCAGCAGACCGCGGTTACTCAGCCGGTCCCCTCCGCTTCCCACTGTCACTCTGTGTTTTGCTCACGCGCTCGCTATTGGATTTGATAGCAGACATCAGACGAGAATGAATTCTTATCTAACCTAATGACAAATGACGAGTGGCATTAGTATGGCTGCACTAGGCAGCGCAGGCTTCTGGCATGGCCACGGGAAGCAGCACCAGCGCTCGGCAGCGCTCGCGGCCGGCGCTCAATGCACTTGTGTCCACATCAGCTTTATGCCCCTTTTACACTGCGTATTTGCAGAGAGCCTCAGGGCGGAGAGAGCAAGGAACTGGCAGGCTGGCACACTGCTGGCCCTCACCATGCACCTCCTGGAAGGCCGTGTCTCTGTTCAGAGCGTGGTTTGGCAGCAGGAATTGCAAGGCAGGGACGTCCATCCTCTCTGCTTCTCACTTGCTCCTCTGCTTGTGAGAAGAGCTTCTTTGGTGTGAGGTTGCCAGAGCTCTGGAACAGGGGCTCTGGAGTGCTCTGGAACAACATGGGTGCTCCAGAACAATGTGAGAGCTCCAGAACAAGGCAGGTGCTCTGGAACAAGGCGGGTGCTCCGGAACGCCACGCTGCAGAACAACGGCAGAGCTGGGAGGCAGCTGGCTGCCCTCGACAGGCTTCCTACAGGCAGCCTTTTCACGCCCTACCCACGAGCACGTGTGAATTACAGAATGTGCAACGGCGATATCAGCTCCTGTTAATTGTGTGCAGCAGGTTTGCTACAGAGACCGCATCTGCCCTGTGCTTCTGCTGCCAGCAAGGCTGAGAAATGTGCTTAGACACAAGTTTTGCAATAACTGCATTTTCATATAGAACCCTAAGCTTCATTTGCATTTGCAACTTCCTCTTGTGCCTTTGCATTGGTGCAAATGATTGCAGAAAAGCCATAGGAGGAACATCTGAGAAAAATGCTTGAAAGGTTATTTTCCTCCCTTTTGCACATATTGCAGTGACTTGTTGGAAGAGAAATATTACCCCAGCAGCCAGTGCCACTCTCCCCAAGCAATATGGGAACTGTGAAGTTATGAAATTGAGGGCACCTTCACTGAGAAATCGATTAGCAAACCGAGAGAGCTTGTGAATTGGATGTCTGGCCATTTTCAGTAATAAATTGTGAAATAGTCCGTGAATAAGTGGTTCACAGAGTTCAGAATTACCCCCTAGGAAATGTCTGAGACCTGCAGATACATTACCGAAGCAAGCGGTGTCCTAATGTTCAGCGCTTCAGCTGTTAAATATGCATGTAATCCCTACTGCGCTTCCCAAAATTAAGAGCGCTTTATGGCTGCTCTGGAGCCAGGTGTTTGTATGAAGATCGCGGATGCAGCCGGGCCCCAAGCGAAGCGCTAATTCCATGGCGGAGCCAAGGGGGAGCGGGCTGGGGCTGAGCCGCGAGCGCCACAGATCTGCGGCCACTCTGGATGCAGCAGCGCCGGCACCGCTGCCCGGAGCCCTCCGGAACCGCTCGCGGCCTCCCCGCCTCCCTGCGGCCGCCCGCCACGTTTGGCCGTTTCCATCTGTCCCTTCCATGTTTTGTCCCTCGGGCTTCGCTGCAGGGTGGCTGCGCTCAGCGCTGGCGCCTCGTGAAGGGCAGCGACGCTCACGGGCTGCGGGCGCCCGGCGGATGCGGCAGCGATCCGTGCACTCAGCTCCTCTCCCCGGGGCCGCAGGGTCCCTGTCCCATCCCCGGCTGCTCTCACGTCCATAGGCTCAAGGGGGAAGAGAGAAGAATGACCCAATCCAAGGGAGCACTTGGGCTGGCCCCAGGCCGGCTCCTTCCCCCTGCTATTCCGGCAGCCACTTCCCCGCTGCCGCGGCACCCGCACGGGGCGGCAGCCGCGCTGCCAAACTGCCCTGCCTGGCCCTCTCCCTGCCCACAGCGCTCCTCATTTCCAGAGCATGAAATGGTTATTTTTCTCCCTGAAATCCCACCAAATGGAAAACAGTTGGCTGCTCAGAAGAGACCAAATTAAATTTTGTGGGGTAAACAAGGTTGCTAATTAGCTGCCGCAGCGTGCAAAGTTAATTCATTCCACACGCGTCACGGTGCCAAGGCCGGGGCTCCCTGCGGCCGGCGCCTGGCTCCACGGTGGCCTGGCGTCCGGCCTGCAACGGGCTCTCTGTTTCCGCACAGGAGGAGCCCTTCGTCATGTTCCGCAAGTCGGACACGGCCCTGTTCGGCAACGACCGCTTCGAGGGCTACTGCATCGACCTGCTCAAGGAGCTGGCCATCATCCTGGGCTTCAGCTACGAGATCCGCCTCGTGGAGGACGGGAAATACGGCGCGCAGGACGACAAGGGGCAGTGGAACGGCATGATCAAGGAGCTCATCGAGCACGTAAGCGAGGCCGGGGCTGCGCGCGCTCTGCGCCGCGGCTTGCCGGGAGCTGCACCGCTGTCACCGGCCGGACTCCTCACTCCTCTAAATTCTCTGTTTGGAGACAGACCCGTAAAGCTCCCGCACGTTCTGTGAGACTATGGAGTAGTCTAAATCCAGGGCCAGGCAGCACTAAAGCATTTCCTGGCTGGAGTAGAAGGCTGCTGAACGCACACAGCGGGCAGGACTGCACGGCCCTCCCTGGCGCTGCAGGATTCGCGGCAGCAGGCAGTCAGAAGGCAGCGCGGTGGCAGGTGCGGCTTGGAGCCGGCCTGCCGGTGATTTACAGCTAGTGCCCAAACCCCACACAAAGGCATCTTTTTTTTATTCCCCTGTCATTGCTTTTTATAGCAGTGTTTATATAAAGCATTAAAAGGCGGCACTGGGAGCAGATGGAGCCGCTCGGCAGCAGCGAGGCCCCGCAAGGCGTGCAGGCAGGAGCCTTGGTGCTCGGCGCGCACAGCGCTCGGAGATGCGCTGCTGCAGACGGGGCTGCCGCGCTCGCAGCCTGGCGGGCAGGCTGCTCCCGAGCCCTGCACCAGGACAGCATCTTTCTGCCGTGGGAGCGGAGGCCAAGGCAGTGCCAGCTAGGAGGGCTGGAGCCGGCGGAGCACCAGGCACAGACCCATGCAGGCTGGGATGCAGGGAAGCGGTGACGGGCAAAGCCCAAGCGGGGCTGCAGAGCAGGTGCCGAGTGGGAGCTGGCGCCGTACGCAGCGGGCGGCTCAGGGACTGCGGTGTCCCTGGGAGCTCCGTGCGCCTGGGCGAGGACCGCGGGTATGGCCGAGCCCACGGGTTGCCTGGCCCCACTCAGTCCCATGGAGCACCCAGGCCGCTCAGCCCCACAGCGCTCGCTGCTCCTCCCGCAGCCGGGCAGCCTCCTTCCCGGCCCTGCGGCTGGCCCGGCCCCGATCGCCACCTGCAAACGTGGAGCCGGAGCAGCAGCTCCCAGCACCAGCCCATCCGTGTGGCAGAGGGGCAACTGGAGGAAGGCCTCCCTCATCATCGCAGCCAGCCCCAGCAGACCCTGACTGCCCTGTGGCATTTGGGCAGCTTTGGGCACACGGGTGACGCCGGGAAGCTCCCGTGCTGTGAATCTGTAGCAAACAGAACCAGCACCTGCTGCATCTCTTCCCTTCATTGATCCCGAACTGCTCCTGCTGCTTATCCCAGAAATTACTCCTGGTACCGGTACAACTGCTGTGTGCATTGCAGCCCAGCCCTTCTTATTTATAAATTCAAGCTGTCTGGCAAAATACCGCCCACAAATCTCTGCTATTGTTTGTGGGCAGAATCCCATAAAACCGGCAGAATGAGTTGTTCTGGAAATTCTGCACAAACTTGTTCACAAATAAAACTTGCCTTGCGCTGAGACAGGACACATCAAATTTCCATTCAGTCTGAAACTTCATGTGGGAAGAAGAATGGCAGAAAAAATAATAGGGTTCTAATGGAAATCCCTGTCAACTGGTAAGTATAGAGAAGATGTAATATCTATCCTTAGGGACGATTTATGCTAGTTGATTTAACACTTTCACAATAAATGGGCCTTTATTGACAGTAAATTCTGGCAGAATTACATATTGCACCACCCCGCCACATCCCCATTAGTGCTCCTGTGCTGGGGCATGGTTACTGCGAGTGCAGGATTCAGCTGGAAACCAGTGCGCCTGGAACAGGAGTTTGGGATGCAGCAGGGACAACTCCCACGGCTCCAGGGCTGGTAGAGCTCAGCAGGGCAGGACAGCAGGGAGGCATCCGGAGGTGCCTCCACTTCTGTCTTGGCAGCTTTAACAGGATTCCAGCTTGTCACTTGCAGTGACACGGGGATGGCAGCAGAGCCTGAGGTCCCCTGGCCCCCACAGCCCCCTCGGACCTGCCCACTCTGCCGTTGCCCTCACTGGTCATGGTCATGCCAAGGACAGGATGGGTCTCCAAAAACACGGCTGCAACCCCGGAGCCTGCGCCGCGGCTGGGCGCATCCTGATGGCACCACGGACAGGGAATGTCCCCAAGCAGCCCGCACGGGCAGCAGGACCCTGGTGCCGCCCGGACACGCGGCCATGGGAGCAGGAACATAGAGGAGCACCAGGCACAGGAGCACGAGGCTCAGCGCTCTGCAGCGCCAGCACGGGAAAACAATCCGCTACATAAATAAAACATGCACTATTTACCTGCCTGGCAGTCAACACACAGGTAATTAGTTTATATAAATATCTAACTCAGATTGTCAAAATAAGCACCTAGGCAGCTTGTTTTCTTGGCTAAATATTTAGCATGGAGCTGGAGCTGCACGTGTTGCACCGCGGTGCTGGTGCCGCTGCAGCCGCTGCGGCTCCGGCCCCGGCTCAGCCCAGCGCAGGGACTGGGGTCAGTGGCTTTGTGAGAGCTGAGCCTTAAAGCACTTGGCACTTGCTGTAACTCCTCCTTTTTAATAAGCAGCGATCTCTGACCCAGAGCAGACACTTGGGCAGATGCAGCGCATGGGGCTCCAGGCACCCCAGTGCAGGCGGCGTCCGGCTGGGCGCAACGTTTACTGCCAAGGACGCGGCTGCCGTCGCATCGCAGGAGCTCCTGAAATGACACAGTAAAATTTTATCTCTGCGCTAAAAGCATTTGGATCCTTGGGCATCCATGCAGATCTTTCTCTTCGCTGTCAGTGTTAAAGCATACATTTCTAACTGTTATTTAGCTCTCTATATCATCGCGGCACATTTGGCTCAGGATCTTTCACAGAAGCGGCTACCGCCGTGTAACTGTTCATTTATTTACTTTTTCAGCAAAATGAGCAGCCAGACCCTTGGGAGCCTCGTGGAGGCCCCAGTCAGAGCCAGGACACATGGGCAGGGAGAAGAGCAGCCGTCGCTCAGGTCCTGCCTGCCTTTGGCCACCTCTGAACTGCAACCTTAACGCCCACCAGCCAAAATTGCCAGGTTTCCTCTAGCTTGCCCGGAGCCTGAGCTGCCCAGGCAGCTGCTCCCTGCCTCCCTGCGGACACGAGGAGACGCAGGCTCTGCTCCCGAGCTAGGACGTGCCATCTCGAGCCGGACAGTCAGCACTAAGTGTCCTCGGTCGTCACCAAGGTCACCCTCGCTGCAGCTGGCACCAACCATCTCGCTGGGAAAATCGGCTTTCTATTTTCTCTACATTGTGACAAATGCCAGCAATTCAAATGGGCACTTTCTGTACCAAGCTGATGCAAAAATATAATTCTATTTTCATTTGGAGAGTGACAAAGAAAGGGTTGGGAACATTCAAGCAGCCACAGCTCAACTTAACCACATTAAAAGAAAATACATATTTTTGCCCTTGTTAGAATATTCTTGAAATTCTTCCCTTTAAGACCTCTAAAACTGTGTTATTAGGAGAAGAGAACTATTTTTTTATATGCTATGGATAAAAGCTCTTGTAGAAGCTCTTGCTATAGGAAAGAAAGAAAAAAAAGGCAATCAAATCCCTCTATTTAAAAATATTCCACTGACTTTCTTCACAGATTTTTAATGTCAAAAGAAAGATGGTCAGTCTGACATTTCTCCCCAGCGCAGGCCACAGATCTTCACCAGTTTCTACAGTAACCCCTAATTTCTGTTCGAGTAAAGCATATTCTAGCAAGACAGCTAATATTGATTTAAAGGTTGCAAGTAAAGACAAATCCACTATATCTCTAGGTAATTATCTCCCATGGTTAATTTAGTATTTTAATTTTCAGAACCAGATGTTAAATAAATCTTGCACGGGTTTGCGAAGCACCTGCAGCCGGGGGAGCTCAGCTCAGCGTCAGCAGTATCGTTTCTGTGCCCGCGTTTGCTCGGAAGGCAGGGACAGCAAAAGGGCGACCGGGAGGCGCAGGCAGAGCAGCTGCCGCTCGCAGCCCTGGGTGCATCGACCTCCCGGGTGGTGCAGGGCAGCGGCGGCTCTGCGGGTGCCGCGCTACGTATGTGCCTGGCTGCGCATGCAGCACTCGGATGCTCCCTGAGTCCGGGGAAGAGCCCAGCGAGAAGCGGGAATGGGCCACGCGCCCGGGGCAGGCGGGGGGCTGCTCCGGCAGCCTGGTCAGCATGGGAATGCTCCCAGTTCCCTGGCTCCTGCCTCGGCAACGCTCTGCCTGGAGCTCCTGTGCCAGGCGCGAGCTGCAGCTCCCCGTGGGACGCAGAGGGTTCCTGTCACTGCCAATGCCCAGCTCCTAACGGCTTCTTTCCTTCTCTCTCCCCGTGGCTCCCGCTCGGTGCTGCTGCCCAGAAAGCGGATCTGGCCGTCGCCCCGCTCACCATCACCCACGTTCGGGAGAAAGCCATCGACTTCTCCAAGCCCTTCATGACGCTGGGTGTCAGCATCCTCTACCGCAAGCCCAACGGGACCAACCCCAGCGTGTTCTCCTTCCTCAACCCCCTGTCTCCCGACATCTGGATGTACATCCTGCTGGCCTACCTGGGTGTCAGCTGCGTGCTCTTTGTCATAGCCAGGTGAGGGCCGGGCACGGGGCCGGCGCCGGCTGCCACGGCGCTGCCGGCACCTCGCGCCCAGCGGGAGCCGCTGCTTCCAACCTGCCGCTTAATGAAATTACTCTTGGTCCATTACCCAAGGGCTGCTCGCGTGGGGCGACTCGCGGCTGCCAGCCCCTGCTCTGCTCCTTCCCTGCCTGCAGAGGCACCATCAAAGCCAGGGGTGAAGCAGTTTCTCGCGGCTTTTTGTGATTTGCAGGGAGCGCAGATGGCTTTTTTGCTCAAGCGTGGTGTTGCTCTGCGAGTGTTGAGCTAAATCGGGTCTCGTTCAGACCCTCCTGTGCTCAGGTTGTACACCGGGCGTTCAAATCAATGAGGCTACTGTGAGCACTGTCCGGGCACCGTCCAGGTTTGCAGTCGGAGGCCGGGTGCATCTCATGCCCGGTGGGTTGTGCTCTGGGCTGGGCTCACGGGGAGGCTGCTGGGAGGAGGATGAGGACAGCAGGACGAGGACGAGGCCCCCGGCTGGGTGCCTTCACGTGCTCCACACATGGGGATGCTCCGCTCTGGGAACAAGGTCTTGTTAGGTCGGGCTGGCAGTTCCGGCACAGGGCTCCGTGCTCGGAGCTCACTCTGCGCCAGGGCTGTTATTTTAAGGCCTCGGCACAACCAGCTCCCTTTTAAATGGAAACAAAGAGATTCTGAAATAGATTTTGCCAGAGGGCAGCAGGCTGCTGAGCACACGATCCGGATCGCAGAGTGGCTGCAGAGGTGAAAAAAACCCTGTAGTGAAAACCAAAGGTGGGCTATGCATGGGGGAAATGGGGGCTCTTCCCTGCTAGCCTGAGCCTCTGCCCTACTTTGCTGGAGAGCAGTTTTGCATTTCCACAAATTAAGCGTTGGTTCAGCAACAAAAGGAATTAGAAAAGCGCTTTTCTTTCCATGGCTTCAGCAAGTCTGTTGCCTTTCCGATGCACCGGCACCTCCCTGGCATGGTGAAGGGTCATAGGCCCCTCGCTGTCCTGCCACGCATCGTCCGCCACGGCCGGCGCTCCGCTTGCTCCCTGCTGCTCCCAGCTCGCTCCGGGACACACGGCTCTCCTCGGCCCTCCACGTTCCCGGCTCCCAGCCCCAATTCCGCCCAAGCAAAGCTCCCTGTGGATCGGAAGGGAACTCACTGCTGTGCTCCTAACAACATGGCTGTTTACAGAAATTAACATACATCTAATTAGCATGTTTAAAACCTCTATATTTAAAAGTAGCCTCATTTGCATATATTTGCACGCGCTATTAAGTTCATCGAGCCTTTGATGAGACGTAGGGTCCAGGCTGCTCTGAGGACACCACTTGAGCCTCGCAAAGGCAGAACGAGGCACTCGGCTCCCGCTGGCATGAGGCGTCGTGGTCCTTCCGCAGGAGATACCGCGTGTTCCAATGGAAACCCTTGAGGAGTGGCTCTCTGCCCTCCTCCAGCGCCCGTCGCGTGTCAGAAGGGAGCAGTGGATGTGAAGCTGCAGGGACCAGAGCCCGTCAGCCCTCACGTTACGACAAAGCTGCCATTTCTGTCCTGCCTCCCGCGGGGCAGGGCAGCTCCGGAGCGCCTAGGCCAGGCACTTGCCAAGGAAGGGTCAATCCGCCGGGCCCCTTTGTGCCAACGCTGCATCCTCCTGTGTCCTACTGCACCCTGCCACATCCTGCCACGTCCCTCCACATCCCGCCAGGTCCCGCCGCACCGGCCGTCGTCCTTCAGGCCCTGCTCTGCCAGCGGGAGTATGTCCCGGGCGCTCTCAGCACGGAGGCTGAGCCGCAGAGAGGATATTGCCGGGATGCCTTTGGTTGTCTTTTCCAGACCAAGCGGGACATGGTTGGACAGGATCCGCTGCCACAGTGCGCAGTGGCCAGAAGGCTGTAACGTGCTGGGCTGCTCAGACACAGCCTCACTGCTATGGGGTCGTTTTCTCCAGCTCTTAGGACGACCGAAGCCAGCCCAGATCACCCAGATCCTGCTTCCAAAGCACGTCCAATACCAGCTGAAACCCAAACATGATGGGTCCCACAGGGAACACAGAGCAGAGGCACGAGAGGAAGCACCAGGATCAACCCGGGGAGAGCTGGGGAAAGAGGGGCCTGCAGACACCGAGCGGCTGAGACCGGACATGGGCAACGGGATCCCGGGATGCCCACGGGGATCCATCCCGGGCCCCAGCAGGGACACGCGGCAGAAAGCCAAGTGCCAAGGCGAATTCCGCCTCTCTGGCTCCATCCCGACCAGGATGCCGATGCCCACTCCTTCCTGCCTCCATTTTTATCCTAGTATTCATCTCCCAGTTGTCAGCTTCTTTCACTCTTCCGCACACTGATAAAACGAGCTGTTCTGTGGCAAAATTGATGTCCTAGTTACATCATGGCAGTTACAATGTAATGGAGCAAGTTTTTTTCCTATCAGGCTACATTTTTGCTGAAAAAAATGCAATTACAGTTTCTTTTTCTTTCATTTTCTAACTATTGTGATTTGCTCCTGCCATTCCTCCTACCTTCACATATTCCCTTAAATATTCAGCGTAATTAAGGCTGTGCCGGAGCAATCCTTTACCCACCAAGCAAGAGATTTCCCCAGGAAAATACAGGTTATATTCAGAAGTTCAGCGTAATGGAAACACCCCGTGCTCGTGACTCCCGCAGGACCAGCACAGCTCAGACCTCAGGAGAATCACAGAATCGCACAGAATTCCAGGACGGCTGAGGTTGGAAGGGACCTCTAGGGATCATCCAACCCAACCTGCTCCAGCAGGGACACCCAGAGCACAAGGCACCCGGGCGCATCCAGGCGAGTTTGAAGATCTCCAGGGAAGGAGCATCCGCCTGCCTGAGGACTCCCGCGATGCAGAGGACACGAGAGCTCCTGCCACAGCAGGAAGCCTGGCACGGAATGAGAGAACCACCTCCCAGTGCCAGCTGTGGGCTGGGCTTCAAGAGAGGGCTGTTGTGGAGCTACAGGCATTTCACAAGGAAGTAGAGATGATAATTAATGCCTGGTTCAAAAGCAATTATGACAATTAGGTTTTTAATTTAGTCTCTGCAAAAATTGGGATTCCTAGAAAACATAAACAAATGGCTCTAAATCCATTAGCTTCTCTCCTGTTGAGCACCCGCCCCAGATCCCAGCAAAACAAGCTGCACTGGAGGCCTCCTCGCCTTAGGCAGCATTGGCAGAGATGATCACAGAAAGCTCCCTTGGGCTGATCCAGGAGCTCCAGAGCTCTCCAGGAGCTTGGGAAAAGAGCTACCCCAGGTGCCAGGACTAGCCTGCGCGGGACGCTGTGTGCGGTGCCTGCAGCAGTGGAAATATCCGCTCCTCACTAGTGGAATCTTGCACGGATCCCTGTGCGCTATGGAAGAGTGCCCGGAAATTCTGGGCTTTGGCTTAGCTAGGGTTGCAGTGCCTTCTTGGCCAGTGGAGAGGGTCCGTTTTCCTGCATCGCGGTGCTGTTGCGTCCCGGGGCGAGGGACGGTGCCCGCTGTGACTGACGGGCTCTCGCTGTCCGTGTGCCGCCGCAGGTTCAGCCCCTACGAGTGGTACGACGCGCACCCCTGCAACCCGGGCTCCGACGTGGTGGAGAACAACTTCACCCTGCTCAACAGCTTCTGGTTCGGCATGGGAGCGCTGATGCAGCAAGGTACGGTGCCTGCCTCCCCGCCTCGCCCCGCACGCGTCTTTCCTTGTTGCTTTCCAGGTCTAGGTTTTGTTCGTGACAGCTCGTTCAAGATCCTCCATCCCGGAGAGAGGCCGGGCTGAGCGAGCCCCTCTGCAAAGCCCACGGCCTCCCCAGAGAGCCGAGGCAATGGGCAATGAGCCTCCTCCGGCCTTCCCGGGGCACCCGCCTTTACTTGGTGCCTTCCCGACATCAGAGGTCAAGCACTGGGTGGGCTCAACGTGTCCCATGGACATGGGGCAGGTGCCACTGCAACACGACCACCCCGGAGCCTGGGGACACGGCCCAAGGACATTGCCCAAGGACACTGCCCGACGCCTCCTTCCTGGCTCGCTCCGTGTTAAACGAGCTCCACCAGGAGCGAGGCTGCAGCCCTCGCCCAAGGGTTGCTGCTGTAGGACACGCCAGCGACAGGAAGCGCGGGAACCAGACACGCCAAGGGAACAGAGTAGATTTGCTGGGAAAGGAGCAGGGGGTGAACCAGTGAGCAACTCTAAACATGGAATAAATTCGGCTGTGATCTAATTACAGAAAATTCAGGAGCAGCAATAAGCGGAAAATGTCAAATGTTTGTCACGCTAATTCCACCCCGTAGCGGCGGTTGCAGACGGGCGAGCGCGGGCTCGGCAGCCCCCTCTCCCGGCCGGCTCCGCCGGGAGATTCAACAACATCCTGCCCAGCCCTCGGCCGTCCCCACGGACAGCGGCAGGGCCCAGCAAGGCGGTTTGGCAGGATGAATCATCCCCTTATCAGATGCTGCTAAATAAAACGAGCTGCACGCTTTGCAACTCCCCTCTGCATCTAAGAGGAGGAATATTTCAAAGCCAGCCTGATGTCCCACCTTCCCGTGCATCAAAGGGCAAGAGGCGGAACGGGAAAGGAGCACAGAAAAACCTCCAAATCCAGCACAGCTGCTCTGCCCCCTCGTCGCGCTCGGACAGGAGAAAAGCTCCACTCCGTGCTATGCTTTGATGCCATGCAGTTTAAAATTGCTTTGCAAAACCAATCTTCGTTGCAAATTCCAGGTTGGATATATACTCTGAATGCAGTTGTTTCAAACTCAAAGCACTTTCCTGGCTTGAAAAAGTGTCTTGGGTGATTACAAAAATAGCACAGCCGATTTAGCCCTTCATGTCTGCTCAGTAAAAGTCATTCCAGACCTGTTACACCTTTTATGCTGCAACATCTCCTGCTTCCCTGCTTCCAACTGCTATTCAAAGTACTGGACCCTGATAGTTCCTTTCTCTCACTGTTTGATTTTCTGTTTTAAACCTTGTGTATTTGAACACAATCCCTAGAGTCATTCCTTTGAAAAGTAATCCATAAAAAAGCAAAGCACTTTTTAAATGGCAGAACAAAACACTCATAAAAGTTCATAAATGGCTTGCTATTTAAATCTCATAAAAGCAAGCTAGTTAATTACTCCAGTTTGAACGTTTCCTGTAAATTGTGCACCGTACCCAAGGTCAGCAATAAAGGGAGAAGCTTTTTCCACAAATGCTACAAAAAAAACCCCACTGATTTCCTTACGTGCAAGATGTCTGGATAATTTCCCTCTAAAACAGTTGGCTTTAACTGTGTAGCTGTTACAGCTTGAAAGTGAAACCCAGTCCTTGAATATATATTTCTATATATGAATGTGTGTATATATAATGAACACATGCACATAAAATACAGATCCTTTCTGTTTCCTTTTCCATCCCTCTCCCACCGCAGGCTCAGAGCTGATGCCCAAGGCACTGTCTACACGGATCATCGGTGGCATATGGTGGTTCTTCACCCTAATTATCATCTCGTCCTACACGGCCAACCTCGCCGCCTTCCTGACGGTGGAGAGGATGGAGTCCCCCATCGACTCGGCAGATGACTTGGCCAAGCAGACAAAAATAGAGTACGGAGCAGTGAAGGACGGAGCTACCATGACCTTCTTCAAGGTGAGCGGCCGCGCGGGCTTTGTGCCTCCCCAGCAGAGCAGGGCAAGGAGCCGAGCCAGGGATCCGTGCCCAACGCGGGGCACTTCCCTAGACCCGAGTCCTATGCGGAGCCCTTCCCCATGTCCCAGCGGGAGCCTCTGCAGCGGTGCTGCGTTTGCAGCCTGCCGTACCCAGCGCCGGCCTGGCTAAGCTGAGCACAGCCCAGCACCATGTACGGGGACCCCACAGCGACACCCCACGCAGGGGACAGCAGCACCCGTGGACAGGGACAACCCTGGGCTGCAACGCGAGCTCCAGCCCAGCCGCAGCGCGCGCTCCCCAGCCAGCACTTGGTTTGAGGGGTTGTTGTACAGATGAAAATACCCTTCTTTTCCTTCAGGTTTTTGCAGTAATGTCACTGGGCTTTATTAAGCAGCGCTGTTCAAAGAACAAACCAAACCCACGCTGGATAACGCCGATTAAAAAAGCAGCAGGCGCCAACGAGGCGCTCAGATTATTTTTTGCTCACGCTGGTGTTCTCTCAGAGCTGCTGGGAAGAGGCAAGCCTTGCACACCGAGAGGCTGCTGGTTTTATTCTTTTTTCCCCCATTGTTTCTATTCACTCTTTGGTCATTATCTGTCTCCTTTGATATGGGGCTTGTCTGGCATTTGTTAGCACCGATAATTAAAATGAACGATCTTGTACTGCTACTAGGATTACACGTACATAGAATTATATCCCTTATAAACTAGAGCTTAATTAGCAGAAATAATTTGAGGGGAAAAGTTACTTATGTTTAAACATAACGGAGAACAGACCTACCCGAGTTACTTGGAGCCAAAGAGACGGCAGAGACGGGAATGTGGAGAGTGGGAGCAAGTGGCTTCCCACTGTGTGCCCGGCGCGCACTGGGAAGGGCAGTGCCGGGGACACGGGTGCCAGGGACACGAGGGTAGGGGCACAGGGAACCGCAGAGGCCAGGACGAGGTGCTGGGTCCAAACCTGCTCCCGGGATTCGACGGGGACTTTGCATTCCCTATTGCTGCAAACAGGAGGAGAAGCAGAGAGACGTGACAAGGCCTTTGAAACCACAGCGGAGCTGTAAAAACACCCGTTAAAAAAGGGCAGGAGAACAAAGGAATAGAAATGAGGACGATTAATCTAAGGAACGACCATGGTGGCAAACACGAGGCCTGGAGGGGAATCCAAATCCAAAACTGGAATTTTGAAACCTTCCTCCGTGAGGCCCTGGAAGGGGCCGCGGGAAGCGCCGGTCACGGTGCAGTGGGAGCGCCGGCTCCGCGGCACGGAGCGTCCTGCTCTGCAGAGCAGCCTGGCGCTGCAGCAGTGCAGTGGGGCCAGCAGTTGCACTGTAATGGCAGCCACGTTAGGCAGGCAGCAGTTTAATTGCCAAAGCTCGTTAACAGGAGCCAACGTGCTGGGTGTTGACAACAAGAAAGAGCGCAGCGCTTTTCCGCAGATCTATAACTTTTCTTGGCTGTGACTTGGCTATAGAGCCATTACTCTTCCCAAATCCCCAGGCTTGTTTTGACGGGCAGTAACAGAGATCGGGAAGGAAACGTGGGAGATTTTGTTTGGTTTTGATTTAATTAATCCTGGGAAATGCAGATGTGGCATGGACGAGCAGGCTGCCGCTGATTAGCGTGCTCTTGCAGCGGAGCTGGTGCATGCAATTCCATCCTTGGCGTGGGCAAGTGCAGCCGGATCACCCTCCAAGAGCGGCACCAGCCCAGAACGGCTACTGGGAGATCGACGGTTCCTGTCGTGGTTTAACTACTCTTTCCAGCAACAGTTTTATATGGATTAAAACAAAACTATCTTTTTTTTCTGCATCATCAAGGACACAGTATCTTTATTGCTTCCTATCATTCTCCATCAGAGCCATTCTTCAGGCTTCTAAGAGGCATTTAGTGGGGTTTATTTATGCAGTGTATTTCCCCCTTTTCTTTTTTTTTTTTTATTATTGTTGTCCAGAGATGAATTATCAGGGATGTCCCTCCTGACAAGCGTTTCAATTACTGGAGCAGTGAGTGCACTCCTGGGGATGCTCTGTTCATTTGTCCTTCACGTAAAGGGAATCACAGGAGCGCAGGAGAAGTTGCTTTTTCCCCGGGAACACAGGTTGGGTTACAGGAACAAGAGCAGATGGATTAATTTCAGAACAGCACCTAGCCCCATCATGGAGCAGGCAAAAAATCCTTCCCGTCTTCCAAAGGATGCTGCCTCTCCCTAACAAACACTGGGCTTAGCGCGTGGTTTGCAGCATGGGTGTGGGCACGTGTGCACATAGATATCCACTCGCACAGAAACGCTAAATCCTCGCAAGGAAGTATCTTCAGTTGGTGAAAATCAATTTATTTTCTCGCAGAGGCTGGAATTGAAAACTGCCAGCCCGCAAGTTACTTTCTTGCCAATTCTGCTGATAAAAAGCGTATGTGTCTTGGCAAGGTGCCTTCCATTGGCTCCTCTAAACTATTCCATTAATTTATTTGGGTGAGTGCTCTTGAAACGCTGGGTTTTAAAGGCAGCTTCCAAGCTCCGACTCAGGCAGCATCCCCCCCAGCCGAGCGGCTCCGGGTCGGGACGCAGGGGCCCGCGCAGCGCTGTGAGCAGCGGGCACAGCCATCCCCGGATGCAGAAGTTACTGAACATATAAAATCGGAGAGGATGAAGATGCAGCAAAATAACCCCCATTACGCACATGCTGCTCTGCCACTGATTTCCACCGGGCAGATCTCAGTGGCTAATGAGAAGTTTTCGCTCCGTCCGGTCGCACATTCTCAGGCGGCACCATCCAGCCCCCCTGGAGCATTCCATATAAACGGTCCTGGAGCGATGGGAGCTGCAGCGCTCGAGAGGTGGGAAGGGGGCTCAGACCTGCAGGCCACAGGGGCAAGGGGCTCCTCAGGAGCGAGCGGCTCCTCAGCCTGCGCCAGGGCCGTGGCAGGACGGGGCGCAGGACGGCGCCGATCCATAAAGGTCAATCAGACCTTTAGCAAGCAGCCAAAGCAACGAGAGCGACGCTATCCCGGCTCACGAGACTCAGCGGAATAAAGCCCCGGGAGCAGCCGGCAGGTCCCAGAGCGCTGCGAGAGCCCTGGGAGCGGGAGCCGCGTGGGAACGGGGCGTCCCGGCCTCCCAAACGCCCGCTCAGACAGGCAGGAGCGCGACTCAAGAAGAGAAAAATGCTTTTCCCTTCCAGGAGCCCTGTCTCATGTAATTCAAGCAGCCTGAAGAGCTGCTGTGCCTCATGCAAGTCCTATTAGCTTCACTAAATGCAGCCTATCGATTTTTTGCCAGTTTATTTTGCTGTATGCTTTAAACTGGGGGAACGCTGATGTTGTTTAAGAGCTCTGTGTCAACACCAAGGAGCTCCGAGAGCCAGGAGAGCCGCTGAACTCGGCCTCTCATGTGAACTATATAAATGTTAAACAAGTCGTTATCAGCAAGTCCAGTACGTTACTCATTTCAATTACCCACCGTAATGTACAGATATTTAATAATCCCTTTGGAGGCTACTTTTCTTGCTGCTCTTTGAGGTTTGATGGATGCCACAAATCTACCTCGCAGGCACGGGGCGGATTTTCAAGCGCGGGGGATTATCCGGCCTCCCGAACGGCGCTGGCTCCCGCACCTCCACCCCAGCAAGTTCATCAAGCGGATTAGAGCAAGCGTGAATTTCAACTGAGAAGAAATAAGGCCACGGATATCTGAGGCAGGAGCTGGAGCTGGCCGCGTTACGGACAGAGAAAGAGCCCTTGTTACCGCACAATATGGACCGAAATCGCTACCTGGCAGCTGCCAAAAAGCAGCTCACCTTCCACCGAGTGCACAGAAAAAGGAGGAGGACAGGGAAAGTATTTCAAATACAAAATACTATGAGGGATCTTACATTTTATATCTATCTCTTAATTAATTTAGCACACCTTATAGAGGGATTTTAATCATAAAGAAACTCTGATGGCATCGTACAGGCGATACCCAAATAAAGGGGGAAGATGTAACTGCAGCTGAGGTCGGCTGCTTTTTGGTTTACGTCTAAGAGTGGCCAGGCTGGCACTGCCACCAACGCCAGTGCGTGCAGAGGGGCTTCCCTCGGCCAGGAAAGCAGCGGGATTTGGGGAGCTACGGGGCCGGTTCCTCCCGGAGCCCGCGCGGGTGGCGTCTCCGGGCCGGCACGCGCAGAGCTCGGTATTCAACACGTCATGGAAAGAAACAGCGCGGCTCCGCAGCATCCCACCCAACGCGCTCCTAATGAAAAATGAAATTTCCTGATGAAAAATGAACATTTCTAATGAAAAATGAAAAAAGGCATTCATATTAATAGCAACCTAGAAAACATGTTCCACTCTTTCCAATACACTGCTGATAGTGGAAGAATATCCAGGGTTATTTTTAGTGGTAACAAAATCTTCTCAAACATTTCCATGCCTCTGTTTACATGGATATGTTAAATTTGTTTGGCAGTTGCACATATCTCAGAGGAGACATGTTTCCTTGTGAGGCTGGGAGGATAGACAAAAATATAATCTAGAGTGCGCAAAGAAGAAAAACATGCCCTGCGAAATGTTCTCTGTCTTCTCTCATTGTGCAGAAGCACCACGGGATAAACAAAAGCCTGGGTAGGAAACTAATAAGTTGAAGCAGATTTACTGACGGGCTGTCACTCCAGCAAGTTCTGCAGGGCATCAAGGCAGGGTCTTGCTGCACCTTGTGGAGGCAGATGAATTTTTTGCTTAAACCATGAAGTCTCTGGAGCAGTCCCTGTGTTTTTGCTCGGTGTTGGCACAACATGAACTGCCATGGCATCGTCTGCTCCTGTTAGGGCAGGCTGGTGCCAAATAGCACTGGGCAGGCCAGAAGGGAGGTATTTAAGCCACGGTCAAAGTGATAATAGTTTCATTGTATGCAAGAACTGTTCTCAAACAGATGCTTCTTATTTACTACAAAGATATTAGGTGTTGAATTTCTTGCAGCAATAAGAAGATTAATTCTTATTTTGGGTGTGGGGTTATTGTTTTTCCAGAAATCCAAAATTTCCACCTTTGAAAAAATGTGGGCTTTCATGAGCAGCAAACCCACGGCACTCGTGAAAAACAACGAGGAAGGAATCCAGCGCACGCTGACGGCCGACTACGCACTGCTCATGGAGTCCACCACCATCGAATACATCACGCAGAGGAACTGCAACCTGACGCAGATCGGAGGGCTCATAGACACCAAGGGCTACGGGATCGGCACTCCCATGGGTGAGCACGGCACAGGGATACGATCCATCATCCCCTCCCGAGGGCGCTTCTCGTGGGTGACCCTTTGGGGTGACCCTTGCGCTGGTCTCCGCAGGGTCGCCCTACAGGGACAAGATCACCATCGCCATCCTGCAGCTGCAGGAGGAGGACAAGCTGCACGTGATGAAGGAGAAGTGGTGGCGTGGCAACGGCTGCCCCGAGGACGAGAGCAAGGAGGCCAGCGCCCTGGGCATCCAGAACATTGGTGGCATTTTCATCGTGCTGGCCGCGGGCCTCGTGCTCTCCGTCCTCGTGGCCATGGTCGAGTTCATCTACAAGCTGCGCAAGACGGCCGAGAGGGAGCAGGTACCGGCTGCCCGCGGACCCTGCAGCGCTGCTGGCCAGGGCTTCCCAAGCTCCCCGTGGGCAGTCCAGAGGGCAGGGAGATGCTGGGAGGTGGTGGGAGCTCTGGGAAGGTGGTGGGAGCTGCTGGGGGGAGGTCTGAGCTCTTGGGAAGCAGTGGGAGCTGCTGGGAGACAGTTGGGGCTGCTGGGAGGTGACTAGAGCTGCTGGGAGGTGGACCAGAGCTGTTGGGCGGCAGTGGGAGCTGCAGGGAGGCACTCAGGGCTGTTGGGAGGTGGTGGGAGCTGTTGGGAAGCAGTGGGAGCTGTCGGGAGGTGGCACCTTGGGGCACCCTGTGCGGAGGCCACCTCAGCGCGGTGCCCAGCGGGCAGGACGGCTCCCGCAGCAGCGGCCGGCTCCTCTCCCGCAGCGCTCCTTCTGCAGCGCCGTGGCCGCCGAGCTGCGCCTGGCGCTCACCTGCCAGCGGCGCGTCAAGCACAAGCCCCCGGCGCCCGTCATGGTGAAGGCCGACGCCGTCATCAACATGCACACGTTCAACGACCGCCGCCTGCCCGGCAAGGACAGCATGGCCTGCGGCACCGGCCTCGCGCCCGTCTTCCCCTAGGGAGCCGCGCCAGGCACTGGGGAAGGAACCGCTGCTGCCCACGCCCCGCACTGGGGGAGAACGGATTGAAAAATAAAGAAAAAATAGAAAAAAAAGAAAAAAAAACGGAAAAACAAGCCTGGTTTGGTTCACTTCAAGAACAAGGCCTTTAAAACAACTGCATCACTCACCGGCATTGAAGCAAGAACTTCAAAGCATAGACTGCAACGTGGGTCTTGGGGCTTTTGGGTTATTTTTTGTTTTGGTTTGGTTTTTTTTAAGCTTTGATCCTACAAGCCTCATGGAGTCTAAGCGTACCCGCAGCACGAGCCCGAGGTTTACATCCTGGAAACAGGCGGAGGCAACGAGACCCCGAGGCAGAACGCCTGCGCGGGTGGCAGGATCGGCCACGGGGAGCAAGGATCGCCCGCACAGAGCAAGGATTGCCTGCACGGAGCAAGGGACCTCCACGTGAGCAAGGATCTGCCGCACGGCGACGGAGAAGCGCCCTGTCCGCAGAGAAGCGGGGCCGCGCGGTTCGGCCGCTGCCACCGTCGCTGCGCGTCCCCCGAGCAGCTGCCTTCGTGCCCCGCGGGACCCAGCGCCGCGGGCAGCCCCGCTGCGGGAGCGCAGGGACCCCGCGCCGGCCTGGCACTGGCACTGCAGAGGAGCTACCAAAGACCCCGCGCGGAGCAGGGCGCACGGAGCCGGGGCCGCCCCCATCGCTGACCCCGTTTGCCTCCCCTCGGCTGCCTTTGCCCAAAGGGACAAACCTGTTCGCAGCGAGCTAACATTTTCTTTCCCCACCTGTTTCTTTCCCAGAAGTAGCAAATTAGCTCAAGGGGAGAGAGCTTCCATCAGGGAGCCCCGTTTGTCCTTATTTTGTCTCTCTGTAACGACAAGCAGCCACGCAGCCATCTGAAACACAGCAGCGGGTTTGTCCTACACCGACTCCAGCAATGATATGCAAGGAAAGGATGCGGCATTCGCCCTTTTTTCATACAAGCCATGAAAAATGAGAGGTGAAAGCTGCCAATTCAATAGGTGCCACATTCCTAATAATTTGCTGACAAAAAATAAAGCTCACTTATATCCCCTGCAGCTTTCACACAGGTTTTAAGCGGCACGGGTGGAGGACAGAGCCTTTCTACAGATTCCTGCAATGGGAAACGAGAAGCTGAGCTCCAGTTTCAGGCTCCTGGTCCCACTCCTGGCTCACAGAATCCTGGAATTCCTAATAGCGGCAATGCAGCCTTGGTGCTTCCTGTGCTCGAGCTGCTCCGCAGCCGCTCAGGACATGGGTCCCCACACAGAGCACGGAGCGGAAAAGCCAGACTCGCTCCCTGACGCTCCCCCAAGAGCCTTTCTGAGCCTCTCTGCTGGTCCCCGCGAGTGCCGGGGGAGCAGACCTTAGGGTTTCCTTACAAATTTCAAAGCTCTTAAAAACAGATTTTTACAATCAAGGCAAAGATACAACCAAAGCCCCAAACTGGCTTTAAATGGCGTGGGAGGAAAATACCAGGGGAGGTCGCATTCATTTCACTTCTCGGTAGAATTTTCTTCTTTTTACACAAACGCCACTAACAGCACAAGCCCCGCAGCTCCCTTTCTGCAGGCCTGGAGCCGCTGCCAGCCGGCAGGAGCAGCCCCGCGCGCGGCCCGTCCTCCCTGCAGCGCCCGCCAACCAGCCACGAAGTCGCAGCCGCCCCCGCAGCCCTGCTAGGGACCCCGCGAGGGACGTTCGCTGCAGACCCCGATCGTCGCCAGGCTGCGGCTGCCGGGGCAGGAGGCCGGCGTGGCTGGAGGGTCCGTCTGCGCTCTGTGCCCTGTGGCAGCTCCTGGAGCTCCCTGCGCTGCTGTGGGCAGCCCGGAGCGCCGCCATCGACACCGCGAGCACCAGGATCAGCACAGCCTGGAGCGCCGGCAGCAGCACGGAGCGCCGGCGTTACAGGCATCCGGCTTCCACGTGCACCTCCCGCGTGCCGTCCGTGCTGTCCGAAAGGAGCAGGGCGCGAGGCCCAACAGCTTCGGGGTATCCAGGGGTGCCAGAGCTGCTGCCGCTTCTCTGGGGGGTCCCTCTGCTCCCCAATCCCATGGGTCCCGTCAGGTGTCCCTGAGCGGAGCCGGGACTCCAGGGCTGCTCTGCCCTCCAAGGAGCTCCAGGAGGCAGCGCCGGGCGCGAGAGCGGAGCCGAGACCGTGCGGAGGAGCCGGGGCGCAGCCGAGCGCCCTGCGCTGGCTGCACCTTTCCTGACAGGTTTCTCAAAAAAACATACAAAAAAATCAAAAAAAAAGAAAAAGAACGGGAAAGAAAGGAAAAATACTGGTCTCCATGACATTCAGGGGATTTTCCTTTGTGGAGATGCAGAATTTCTATGAATATAGTTTTTTGTAAACATTTTGTAACAATTTTGGTTTCATAGTAACTGTGTTACTTGCGGATCATTCTAGGCTGATGTAAATAAAATTTCCAAAAAAAAAAGAAAAAAATTCTGATTATTTTCCTTTTTAAGACACTGTGATATATCAAAGTGCACAGTTTGCTGTATGAAGTAATATGGTTTTAAATTTTAAATAAAATAATTTCTAGGAAAAAAACAAACCAAAGCAATGCGTGCCTGTGTCCAGTCGGTGTGGAGTGCTGCTGTGTGGCGCATGCAGCCGGGATGGCTCCTGCGCCCGCCGGGTGCTACAGATGTTACCTGAGGGCAAAAAGATGCTTTTGCCCTCAGGTTTGCAAAGAAAAGTGGAACGTGAGTCCGGCCTGCGGCCACACTGGGCAAGCTCCAGCTAAACCACCTCTGCAGGAAAGAGCGGGGCATTTCCAGTACCTACTTTCTATAACCAGTGAGACTAATTCATACAGTATCCATTTCCATCAAAACAAATAAATAAAAATCATGCCCACTGCTTATCAAAAAAATCCTTTTCTTTCTACTCTCAAAACTGTAAATTCCCATCCAGCTAAGAAAATAGAGAGCAATCTTTAAATGCTGCTCTGGCAATAAAACCCTGATCTCCAGGAAATGGAATTCCGAACACCGGCAACTGGCTATACATTATCCTGCCCAAAAACCCCCTTGGGAGAATGAGGTTATCTAAACTTTGGGGACCTCGATGCAAACGCTGCTCTGTCTCCAGCGCAGGCGAGCAGGACGCGGGGCAGCGATCGAGCCCTTGGCCCCGCTGCAAAGCGGCTGGTTGGACTCTGACCCTGCTGAAGGAGCCCCACGGCTGCGATCCGCCACCCACGCCGCAGGCGCTGCTCGGAGTGCGCTGCTGTTTGGGGACGGTTATTTTCTCGCTACCCTTCGTGCAAGGGTGCAAGTTACTCTGGAGTTCACAGATGGGGTTCTTGTCAACAGTATGTTCAAATTAGGAAAATCATTAATAATCCTGCTGGAGAAAAGGATCCAAGCACTGAAAAAGCCCAGGCTGGAATTAATTCCCAAGCTGCTGGCGGGGCATGCTCGGAGCCAACGGGAAGGAGGGGAACGGGCACCGGCTCCACCTCAAACGCGGCCGGGCAGGACAGGAGCCCCTAGAGAAGCTGTGCACCAGCCTTCCTCATCCCTTCAAAACAGAGATTTCTTTCCTGGCCTCACAAAGCGCATTAGACTTCCAGAATATCAATCCAATTCCTGTCTTCCCACAATTTTAAATTAATCCCCCTGATTACAGCTTTATTTACTCACTGAGGTCTACTTAGTCCTTCCTTTGTTGCCGTAAAAAGCTTGTTATTCTCTTTAATTGAACTGCTTTTGTAAACTGCATGCATTCCCACTAATTATTTTTCCTTGATGAGAGTGCAGCTCCTAATTGCTAATGCTCTCCCGAAATCCATCATCTGCCAAGGAGCATCACAAGGGCAGGCGGGCAGGGAAGGAGGGACGCGGCTGGAGGCCGGAGCAGCCAGGAAAGGCTCCCAGGAAGCCCTGGTGCCCCATGCTTAGGCCTTGCTGTCCCTGTCCTGTCCCTCTGGGAACACCAGAGCTCTGCAGAACAGGAGAAAATCCAGAGATGCACATTACCATGAATTGCACTGTATTTATAGTCTTCAGTTGAAAGGTTAATTTGATAAAAACATTTCATCTATATGA
Organism: Rhynchotus rufescens; assembly: GCA_032273925.1. Classification (NCBI taxonomy): domain Eukaryota; kingdom Metazoa; phylum Chordata; class Aves; order Tinamiformes; family Tinamidae; genus Rhynchotus; species Rhynchotus rufescens. Next base: position 64,362 of record JAVCKT010021811.1, read on the forward strand.
AAAGTATTGAAAATCTCATGTCTTTGTTGAAGGCATTTGCCTTTTAAATTTATTTTTAAAGAGTCAAAACATAGCAGCTTTTTAATGAAATTTTCTATTTCAATAAGATACTTTGAGCTAATTTCCCTCAGTCTAATTCTAATGCAGCATTATCAACGTCAGAAACATTTGTTTCAACTAACAAAATGAATGCATCATTTGATCAGAAAGGCTTTACTCTAATTTTTCATTTCAGCAGGAAATGGCTTTCTCAGTAGCACATTCCTAGAGGATTTTTATCTTCAGTTTAGCCAGTGCCAGGAAACGGTTGTTTACAAGAAAATAACTGCACTTGCAAACGAGCACCAAAACGCAGTCCTCTGAGCAGACCTCAGGGTAGAGCAGCAGCAGGGTGCAGCAAACGGGGCAGCAGCGACAGGCGGGAGGGCCATAAAGCAGCATCTGCAACGGTGCCCGGTGCCCGATTGCCTCGATCGGCACCCGAGGAAAGGCAGAGCCGTGACCGAGGCCGTGCAAAGCTGCAGAACAGGCAGCTTGCAGCCGCAACAGGCTGGAGAGCCTGCAGGTTGCAGCAGCTCTGCTGCAGGTACCGTCAAAAGCCATAAATACATCGTATGTGCTTGTTCCCGTTTATCCACTTACACGTTTGCTCTTCTTCCCCGCGACTGCTGACCTCAAACCCATGTAAAAGTGTTGCAGTGTTTGGTGAATGGGATAAAGCAGCTTCTCTCTAGTCTAACGTACAAAACATCAATATTTCATCTTTGTCTGAATATGCTACATGGGTCTCTTGCAGAACGGACGCGCTAACCAGATTAGATGCCATTTGAAATCTCTGGAGAGCACTCATAACTACATTACCGGATTTACATAACAACAGGCGGTTTAAGTGGCACACGGAGGGAACAGATGATGATCCGCCAAACAAATCCGCCTGTGTGGGAACCGGCTCCCCGGCCGGTTGGGCAGCGCCGAGCGGTGCCCGCAAGCAGCGAGTGCCACCAAGCAGGGCCCGGAGCAAGGGACCACCAAGCAGGGCAGGCAGGAGGTGCTCGAGCAACTGCACAGGGCTAAAAACAGGCAGGATTTCGGCAGAGTCACGGAGAGACGCTTCGGTTTTTATGCGTTGTGTTCTTTCACTAGAATTATCCCTGCTCATCCAAAGGTACATTCATTTTTCAAAGGAAATCCTACTGAAAATGACATTTCTCACTGCAACCGAGGACAACCACCATGCAATTACACACATCCCACTTTCCAGATGTGGCTGGAAAATGCAGTTGGGTGCCATCCCCAGCCTCCTCTCCACACAGCCTAATGAGTTGCTATCGAGAGGGGCTCTCGGATGGCCCAGCACGGCACAGCAGGCTCAGGTGGTGCCCGTAGCGGCAGCGTTTCAAGCATCCGGCCCCGTCCCCGTGCAGGGATCACCGAGTGGAGCCTTCACCGTTTGGGTAGGGGCCGAGGAGCCGCCGGCGCATTCGCAGCCTGCAGACAACGGCGGCTCCGGCAGCTCCGCAGCTGCAGAGCCGCTCGCGCAGACGCGTCACCAGCGCCGGGCGGCAGGACCCACGCGCAGACCCAGCTCCGATTATCCGCCAACTGCTCTCCGCTTTCCCCCAACCAGCTAATGCGCCCACTTGCAGCTACAAATGAAGATTGCTTGGTTTTAAATTGGAAGCAATACTTCTCCATGCGGGGTTGGCCGGGAACACCAGAGGCACAAAGAGGAGCAGCAGGTCTCAGCTGCGCTGGCAGAACAGACAGGAATGAATAGGAGGATTGCCACAGCGGAAGCAACTAAGGCGTTGCGTTCACCACGAGGGCCTGGGCGCCCTCCTCCCAGGAGCTCCCACGCGAGCAAACAGCACAGAGACCGCGCGTGGGGAGGCGGCCGCGGCCCCGGCTCTGCCACGTGGCTCCCGGGCAGCCCAAACCCAAGCTGGAACCTGCCAGGGCTCCGAGCAGGACGAGGGCAGAGCCGGGAGACCCGCAGGAGCCGGGAGGGACGGGGAGAGGCTGCCGGGAGGACCCGCTCCTTGCCCAAGAGCCCATGGGGATGTTCCCAAACAGCATCGGAGGAGCAAGGGGAGGAAGACAGCAGTGCGAGCGGCCAAGGAGCGGAGATCTGATGGAGCAGGGACCTGATGGAGCTTCTGGGCAGGCAGCCGGGCACTCCAGGCCGGCTCCATGTGGCACCAGAGGGAAGGGCAGCAGGTCCCGTGCCAGTGCGGGGCTCACACCGAGGCCATGAGGAACCACCAGTGTCAGCTCGGCACCCACACCCAACTAGCCCTCCGCCTCTACGTTAATCCCCTGATGCACGGGATGAAATGCGGCTGCAGGGCCCTGGAGCCGCTTCCTGGCACTGCTAACAGCCGCCACGGGCAGAGCCACCAGCCAGGGCGCGATGCCACGCGGCCGAGCAGCCACAGCGCGTGGCCTGGGAATCCAGCCCCGGAGACCCGGCAGCACCGGAGGAGCCGGCAGCACCAGAGGAGTCGGCCCCTGGAGCACCGGGACCAAAGGCAGGCCGGGTTCGCCGGGAGCCGGACCCACTGCGTGCTGCCGGCTACCTGTGCCCTGTGCGTGCGGGGCCGCATTCGGCGTATTTATAGCTGGCTAATCACGGCTTAATTACAGCAGCTCGGCAGGCCGCGTGCGGCGCGCGAGGCAGCTCCACCAGGAAACTTTTTATGCGATAAGCAGAAGCATCAAATTACCACAGATGTACGAGAAAAACCTATTCAGTGTTAATTGGGGCAATTACCTTTTCCTAATTTACATGTGTCATGAATATTAAAGCCATAGCAAAGAGGAGAGGCGCTTGCTCGGAGCGCTGCCCGGAGGAAGCCCGTGCAGGGAGCAGGAGCCGCAGGGCCCGGCGGGTCCCAGCGGTGCCGGGGCTCCCTCCTGGGCAGCAGCGCGTCCCGAGCCGGGAGGTCCCCGAGGCCTCCTGGGCAGCCGGGGCTGCGAGCGGCTCCGCTGACCTCCCGGGCGCTCCTGTCATTTACCTCTACTAAAGAATAACAGAGCTATTTACAGCAGCCATTAAATAAGGCAATATTTCAGCATTGATTTTGTGCCTTTCCCAGTAGCGCACACCGCTTTTGATAACTCAAACCTTATTGATTTTTCTATAAACAAAAAATTAATATCTGCAGGAAGGGGGAGCGCACGGCTGGTTACAGCAGTGACAGCCCAGCAGCCGCGCGGGTGACAGCTTGGGGACAGCAGCAACGCACTCGTGGCCCCGCTTTGTGCCGCAAAAGCAGCCAGAAAAGGTGCTTGGGGAGGAGCAGGTGGAGCAACCCCTTCCGTGGGACCTGGGAACGCTGCTCATCCTTGGGGACGCTTGCCATTGCTCGGGTAAATAAAGGGCTCCGGGTAAATAACCGCCAGCCATGCTTCCCCAAACGCTTCTGCTTGAAGCCGTTTGCAAACGGCCTGGTTTTTGGCTGCATTGCTTGGATCACACAAGTTTCTTTCTTTGACAGGAATGATTGCTGGATGAGCAGCAAAATTTTAATTAATAAAACAATAGGAAATTATAAGGCAGTTCTGCCATGTGTTTGGGGAAAGATAAAGGGTCAAGGGAAGCTACTGCATTAATCATGATATGCGTTTTTCTCTGCGCTGTGCTTCGTGTGAACTGGTGCACAGCACTTACTGCAAAACAAACAGTTCTGAAGTTTAAGCAAAAGGAACCAGCTCATGGGATCTATCACCCAACAAAAACCTTTCAGCTAATTCAGACATGTTCCTTAACGAGGCCAAGGGAGGCCAATAGAAGCTTTTCCAGCTCCCCCAGCTTGAGTGTCTTTTTTTTTTTTTTTTTTTTTGATTTTTTTTGTCATTTTGTATTAGCCCGATTCCATGAGGAGTTAAAGTAACAGGCAGATAAAGGGATCCAACCCAAATGGAGATAACCGGGTTTTTCTTTCCATTAGCGAAATGGTTTGACAGACAGCCTCGGATTGCACACCCGCCGAAGCAAAGCTCCTATTAGCCTGCGGATTACTTAGCAATAAGCGTTTATCACCGCAGAGATGGCAGATAACGGGAGCCACCCGGCGCAGCCTCTCGGCGTCCCGGGCCGTGCCCATCCCCTGCGATCCCGTCGCGCTCCGTGCCTGGGAATCGGCAGGACTCCTCGCCCTGGCAGCCGCCAGCTGTGATCCGCAGCCCGGAGCGCACGGACACGCGGCACCAGCCGCTCCAGCCTCCGATTTGCGGAGGCATGTTTGGAATTAAGATTTCACGCTAGCTCTTGCTGGAAACCTCTCAAACGTGGCAGAAAGTCAGCCCCAATTTAAACTGCACTCCTGATGCAAATAAATACAAATTTCCTTTTAAACACATAAACTAATCTAGATAGCTGTTCAAACAGCAGCTAGTCCAGTGCAGGACTTGGATTAGCAGTTTATGCCTTTGTTAAAAGATCAGTGGGACTCAACTGAGCTGAGGGTTAATTTGAAAATAAATTTGCATCTCTGAAGATACATAATGCAAATGCACAATGTTCCCCAGCCCGCTCCGCCTCCGCTCTTGCGATTCCATTAGACACGTGCCGCAGGCCCCACAAAAGGCTCGGCAGGGCAAGAGCTTTGTTCCGACAAGGCAGATTTCTTCCCATTACGGTTTCAGTCCTCACTGCTGTAGATTCAGGGCAAAGAGAGACCAGTCCCTAGAAAGCAACAGACCTGTCACATCATCCCACTTGTTACCAGTTGGAAACACGCTTAACAAGCATCACCAATTAATTTCAACCTCCTCCTTCTTTGGGAGGCTTTTCCAGGCTCCCTCTCTGCCAGCAAGCACAGACCTGCTTGCTCCTTTCTTACCTGAACATACAGAGTTTCAGCACCCTCATTACTGCACCGTCCTCTGGGCTCTTGCTTTGGGCCGGGTTTGCCCCGGTCGCCCTCCCTGTCCAGGCAATTCTCCACCCAAAGCCTCCTGCACTTGCTCATTCCCTTGGCCACGTGCAGCAACACCCACCCAAAGCTCCGCTACGGAAAGGCCCCTCAAAACGTGCAGCTCCGTTTGTCATCTCTAACCGTTCCTCCCGCTCGCACCCGTGTGCACGCTGTGCAAAGCGTATAAACAAACAGCCAGTGTCACACAATTCATCTTCATTTGTCGGGAGCGCCGGGATAACTCACTGGTGACTGCCCCGCTGCACCCTCTCGCGGCTCTCCGAGATGGATGTTCTCGGGGCCGTCCCCGCCGCGCGCGTTCACGGCCACTAGACGTGGGAGCCGTCCAGGCTGCCGGAGCCGTCCGGGCTGCCGGGATTGGTGCCCTGGCGGCCCCTCGGGCAGCGCCAGCCGCCCGTCCACACCGCTGGGCTCGCCCTGCGTTATCAGCTATCACCAGAGCTTCCCCATGGCAGGCGGCTCTTCCTGACCTGCCCGGCTCTTCATCACCTGCCAGTGCCTCAGTTGGGAGGGGGCTGTCGGGAGCGATGGGTGGGCAGCAGCCCCCAGCGCTGTGCGGAGCCCATGCGGTCCCGCGGGACAGGGAGCAGGGCGAGGACCCTGCCGGACCCCGGGCTCGGGCTGCCTCTCCATGCCCCCTGCTCCACACTTTGCTGCAGGGGACACTTCGTCCCTGGTGCTGCATCTTGGCCCCCGAAGGGAGGATCTCCCTTTGCAGCTGTGGGGCAGGACGCGGGGCAGAGCAGGGGGTCGCTTAAACCTGCTTAAACCTCTGGCTTTCTGAGCATGGGACGATCACGCAGCGCTGACCCCCGGCACTGCATCCTGGTGCGGGGCGCATCCCAGAGGAAGGGCTGGAGCTGCCCACGGAGCAGCGCTAGCCTCAAGTCAGCACCGAGGTTTCTACAACGACAAGATTACATTCCCTGTAATGAAGTAATAACTAATGGAGGTGACGGGGTTTCTCAATCTTATTTCTAGTTCATAAGGACTGAGTTTGTGCCAATCTCTTTCCTTGCTCCCTCTTGTTAGGCAGGATCCTGCTCGAGAGCGCTGCCTACAAGGCCAAGCTTTTCCATTACCTATTTGGCTACTACACTCTTCCCATTAGAAATTAACCAAACGTTCAAGCGCTGGTGTTGTAAATACCAAACCCACTCACATATTAATCATTTTCCATAAAAATAGAAGCAAGCTCTTCTTTCTTTCCCAGGAAAATTTCAAAACACAATATTTTTTTCACTGTACTAAGTTCTAAAGCAATAGATATTTTTAATGTTACACGATTGCATCTTAGCACATTTATCCAGCTCCTGCCAGGGCTGGTTCATTAGCCATTTCCACCAGCCAACAATTAGCATTTTTACCAACACTTCCCCATTCTGCCCCGCTTCACGCAAGGCTAATTTAACCCTTCCTTGTCCCGAGCCCACTCTGCCCATCACAGCTGCTCCCGACCCTGCTCCTGCACATTATATAACTCTGAACAACCGCGCAATAACATTACCTTTTATTGCTAATAATCAGCCATGGAATGAGAAAGATCTTGAGATGCGCTAGGTGGGAGGCGGTGATAGCTCCCTTTAAAGAAAATAAGGCATTTACCTTATAAATATAAAATGATCAAATAAGGCAATTATGCAATTCTGGGCTATGTGAGAAGTGCTACGCCTCTAATTGGGTTGTTCTGGAAGAAAATTAACTTTGAAATGAGGAATGTTAAAAATAGCAGGACATCCTAATTACCACAGATGAAAGAGTTTGGCAAAGGTTAACCCAACACTGACCAAAACGCACACGGAATATGGGAAGAGCGAGTCTGTCCTCGGTTGCTTCATTCCTCATCTCCGACCGAACCAGAAGGACTGGAGAAGCTCCTCTGGGAGCGTCATGGGAAAGGGAACTTGCCCCCAGCAGCATCCAGCCCTGCTCCAGGTCCCACTGCTCCCTGCATTGGATTCAATCCGATGCCACGTCCAGCCGCTCTCCCACGTACTCCCACTGCAGCCCTCCACTGATGGGCTGGCGAGGTAATTAAACAGGAGGCCCCGTTTGAAGTCTTGTATAAACACTGGGGGAATAAATCCATATTATTACTTTTTAAACTTTTAAAAAAAGGACAGAGGAGAACATCCTCACGGTTATAATGTTCTAAAAAAAATCTATTAAAACCAACAGTGCCACATACATCTTGTGTTATGAGTGTATTAATATTTATAAAAAACTATTACATATTAATAGGAGCTCACATCTAAAGGAGGAGGCTAAATCTTATTCTTAATTAATCCAAAATTCACATCACCTCTAAAAATACTCATGCGTGTCATTATTTTAGATCAATAGACAGCAGCATTTAGCTGCAAGAGCATCTTCCAGGAATGAACGCAGGCTCAGCCGCCTCTGCGGCGCACGCGCAGCATCCCGCAGCTCCCTGTGCCCTGCGTCCTCCCGCAGCTCCCTGTGCCCTGCGCACCCTCCTCAGGCCCTGTCTCCTGCACACCCCCTTCTCACGGGCCCCTGTGCCCTGCACCCCACTCTGTGGGGCTGCACAGAGCACCGGCCCATCGAGAGCAGATACAGACCGAGAGACCCACTTGCAAGAGGCCAGCACGATGAGCTGCATGCACACAAGTTTGGGGCACTATTTCCCTGGAATGGCTTTGCTTTTGTTTAAAATGCTTTCCTAGCTCCTATAGCTGCTGCACTGGTCTAGCAGAGCAATCTCGCCCTTGGCCATGAGCTGCACTCTGCCTCTCAGCACCCCAAGAGACCCAGTGCCTTCGGCAGGTGCACGACATTCTGGGGACACGCTGTGTCCTTCCAAAGGGGATGATCCGGCGGATGAAGCTTGCCCACGTATGTCACACATGCAGCTCAGCTGCTCGGCCGAGGGACCAGCGGAGCTGCACTACAGGAATCGATGGATTCACAATGAATTTCCCTTGTGCCGTTATTATATGTGCCATATATATCCCTTGCGTGCCATCAGTTTTGTGCCATTATTAGAAATACTATAAAGAAAGTATTAACCAGTCCTATTTCTAAGTGATTTTAAGGTAAGTTTTAATTATTCATTAATCAATAAGAAAAAGATCTTAATTGCAACCATCGGTAGATTTTAACTGGAGAGCAAGTGAATACAGAACTTTTCTTGGAGCAAAAGCTATTTATTACAGTATCGACTGTTCATATGCAATTTATATAGCACTTACAGGAGAACATGGATCTGGATTTTACCTGAGTTACATATCTTACACCCTTTATGCAATCTAAAGGATATATGAATATGGCAGTTGTGCTTTTTCTGACAATATATCACTGCTTAAATATGAGGACACAGAACTTGAAGTTTTTAATCTATCAGCTTCATAAAATCAGATTAAGTATTAGAAGTTGTATAACTTTTTATAGCAGTATAGGCTAACATAATAAAAATTGCAAACAGTAGAATGAAAGACTATAAATAAAATATTTTATCTTATTTGACCTACTGCCAAACCTATGTATTTTATTTCACACAAGCTGAGGATGTGGTGTTTAAAAATTAAATCCCCCGTCTCTGTGTGAGTCACTGTCTCGTTAGCTGGTGACCTACTTAGCGGTTGGGCTTTACCGCCGTTTCGCTCTGTGTTCCTGATTGATCAGATTTTTGCTGCAAGCGGAATCGCCAAGACCTTCCTCCGGGTTCACATTTAACTCATTTCTTGCATTTTCCATGGGTTATTCTAAGAGGCCCTTTCACACTGTCAGCCCAGGCAGAATGTGAGGCCTTTCAGTCACCAATTGAAGCATTCTCCCTGTCTCTATACCTGTCCTATTATGCCTAATATAGCCTCCTATTAGAAGTGCATTCAAAGCCATTTACAGGGCTTGAAGATCATTTCATTGAACCACACACTATGAATATACAGACACTTAGATGTTCCACTGTATCTATCAAAAGCTGTCAAATAATTAAACATGCTCACGACGAGGTTAAACAAGCTTCCTGGCAGTAATTTAATTCACGGTTCCCAGCAGATGCCGGCGCTTCCCGAGTGCTGGAGGTGCCATTGTGTCCCCGGCCCATCCCGCTGTGCTGAAGAGCGGCCGCGAGGCTCCAGTTTCGCATTTGGCCTGAGGAAGGGTGGGAGCAGAGGCGGGAAGACCCCACGGCCCCTCGGGGAGCATCCCGACCCTCCGCGCCCGTCTCGGATGCTCCTTAGCCCTCGGTCTCCCAGTGCTACTGGATGCAGCCGCCCCCTCCTAACGGGCACCTCTGGGTTAGAGTCCGGCTGCTTTGGGAGACGGCACCTCTGGAGAGCGCCGAGCAGAGCTGCTCACGGAGACCCTGTGCTCTGCAGCCCTAGACACGTCCCACAGCCACGAACGGAGAAAATCCAGCCCTGCCGAACCTGCCAGAGGTTGCTCCCCTAGGGGAACTTCTGCCAATTATTCGGAGGCACCAACTTGTTTCCAATTCCTATTATAATTTCAAAGCTTTATTTCCTCCAGAGGCCTTATTTTAAGAGGGATATGTTGTATTGTTAAAGGATAACATATCCACTGCTTTTCCAGGAAGAGGTTCTCTAAAAGCCTTCCTAGGGATCTGTGTGCCTAAACCCTTATGCAGGTGAGCATTTCACCTGCCACGAGTCACTCACATCTGCTGAATGCCACTTCCTTAAATTCTTCTAATGACCTCCTTACAGCTCTCTGCTTTCCTTAGTATTTCGGGAAGATCCCTCAGTCCCTGGGGGAGACGGGAACTGAATCCCTCGCTGCGGCTCTTTAGAAAGGTGGCCCGTGAAGCTCCCACCCCGGGAGACACGGCTAAATGTCACCAAGGAATTTCTCATCTCTGGAGGCAAATTAAAGAGCTGGGGCTCAGGGGCACATTTGACAGCTGCCATTCAAGTTTGAGCCACCTCTCTGCGGCCGCTGCGGGGACTCACTGCCTCATCTTTCATACAACATTTCCTTTGACTAGGTTTTCCTCTTCTTTAAAGGCTCATTTCCAAATGCCACAATAAAAACTCCTTTTTAAGTTGTAATTGCTATTTACCTCTTTTACTGTGCAGGTGCAAAGACTATTGTTGTTCAACTCCTATTGAGTGTTTTGCATCTCTTTGCCCACCTGCGCAAGGCGAACGGAGGCAGCCACCCACAAGGACGGACGCTCCACACCTCGGGCTGACGAACCTCGGGGATTTTGGTTAATTAGTGCTATATTAAGCAGGCAGTGGTGGCACTGTTTGCGCTCCACGTCTGGAGGACTGAGCAGGGGCTTTTCCACAACCCACCAGCTGTGGATCAAGTCTCACCCGGTGCAGGGGGACTGGGAGGCACCGGAGCTGCCGGCAAAGCCCAGCCCAAGCGCTCGCCCAGGCAGGACAGAGCCCTGCTGCCAACTGCCTCCACAGCCCAAAGCAAAGTCAGGCAACCGCGTCCCCATCCCCTCCGCACTGCTGTTCTCCTCGCAAGGAGTTTGTTACGGACATCGCATGCCTCTTGCTTGAGAAACCAAATTCACCTATCTGCACATTGCAAAGGTTTCCAGCGGCAATAGCTCCATCCTAAGAGTGTCCTTGGAAATCTGGGACTCGGTCATCTCCCCGGCAGGGCCCAGCTCCCTGTGTCACAGTGACACAGCTGAAGCTTGCACTAATTCAGCAGTATATCAATCACTCGACTGAAATACCCACAGACACAGAAAACATGGTTTATACCTGTCATATTCAAGGGTAAATGCCTCACTCCAAAAGCTGCCTAGATAATTCTCAAATCCAGACAGTTGTGCTAACCTAGTGTCTAATCAAAAGAAAAATTTGTTGTCTGTTTAACAATACCAACAATTTGAGACTCCTCAAAGCAGTTAACCCATGAACAGGCATCAAAGGCACCTGAATTTCGGCTAAGCGCCTGTATGATTGAAAGCCCATGATGTAAATTTTAGTCATTGAAAAGTCAGGCTGAGCCATCACACAAATAAATAGTGTCTATATCCTGACATATCATGGAACAGAGATTGTACTTCTCAGGTGATAAACAACCGGGAAGCTCAAGCTTCACATCACAAGAAAACCTCATATTTTATGCTGCAGTCTCACTTATCAATAGGAAACTTCAGAGGAACTTTATTTTAGGGTATTAAGAGTTGAAGGTCATGCTGCATATCCTGAGAAAGAAAAACATTTATTTCTGGTAGAAAGGCCTAGAATCATCCCTTTTGACTGATGCTGCAATTACGGTGACTGGATTAAGGGACAGCGTGTAAAAGAGTCGATGAGATCCTGCTGGTGGGGAATGGAAGCCAATGGAAATCATTCCCTTTACGTCTTTCCCCTAAATAAGACAACTTTTTAAGCAGCAGCACCAGTGGAGGCAGCACATTAGTCAGCATGGATGGTCCGTGCGCTTCCCTGTCCGTTGACGGGCACCAGAGAGATAGGCGGCCCTGAATGTGGATCCCGTGCGTGGGTCCCGGTCCTGTCCCCCCTGGATGATGCCGCAGGGCAGCCCCTGGACACGCAGCAAGGCCCAGGCTGGGCCCTGCACAGTGCCCGGGCATCTGCAGCCCCTCGTCCTGCACCAGGGCACCGCGGCCTCCTCCCCACTCATCCCAGCTCTTCGGCCGGCTCGTCGGCAGAGCAGGAGGCGCCCTCGCTCCGCGCCAGCCCCTTTTCCTCCCCTCCTTGCCCTGCAGATTCAGGTCACCCGCCCGTTTCAGCAATGTCGAGCTTGCAGCACAGCTCAGGACGGGGCAGAGGTCTGGGGACAGGAAGGGGGGCAGTGGCAGTGCTGCCAAGGGGTTAGGCTCCTGCCCAAGCCTTGCTCACACACCAGAGAGCCAGAGCAGGGGACACTGAGTCCTGCAGGCAGGAGAGAGGCTGCGAGCAGGAGCTCATGCCTTGTTAGACAGCAGAGAACCCAGGCCCAGGATGTGCATGTATAAACAAGGATCAATGCACAGGCCTCGTTAATTCAGCTCATCAACAACGTGCTTTTGTTACAGCTGTGAATTAGGATTTTCCTGTCAAAGCAGCCCGTTGAGGATCAAGGGGGAGTTTTCCAAATACAATTGCGCCAATGCCTGAGTCGAGGCTGCAGGAACACTGTCAATAAAATGGAGGTCTGGTCTGCTTTCTCAAACTCGGGTTGACATCTGCTCAGTGGAAACAGGACAGGCCTGACACCGTGTGGATTAAAGCTCTTTCAGACCACATTGCAGAACTGGGAGCATTAAACAGACTTAGGTAGCAAGAACCAGGCCCAGGCTGAGTTTAACAGGAGCACCACAAATAAAAGGCTCTTTGGAACTGCAAATCATCACCTCTTTGCTTTATTAACTGCAGCTGATTGATACTTCATTGGCAAATACTATATATTGGAGATGCAATTAGGTACTAGCTTGACTTAATTTGCTGTAAGACTTGCCTGTTTAAAGCTATGTCTCTTAAGAAAGCATTCCTGCAGCTTTGCAGGCTCCCTGGGGAGCACTAAGTGTAATTATTGCACAGCCTTCCAGTCCCCAGGGAAGGAGCGGAGCTTCGAGGAGCTGCACACAGCTAACTCGGTACCAAAGCACGAAGGGTAGGATGTAAAATGCCAGATTTAATCTACATTTCTGACCAGTGGGAAAGTCTTCTGATGGGGCAGGTGCTGGTGACAAGGTGCAAACTAACTCAGGAAGGGCTTTTCCCTTTTGCCTCTATAGGAACCCGCCCATCCCAGTACATCACGGTGCCAACGCAGGGCTGGATGCAGTTGCATTTACAACCTAGTTTTTATTTCCTAACAGAATTTTGCATCTATGACAATATTTATAAAAGAGCTGCACAACAATTCATTAAATTCTTCATAGCAGCAGTGTTTTCTTCCAATTTAAACTGCCAACAGCCTATTTTTACACAAACAAATGCTTCCTGCGCAGCTTGGAGCTCCCCTGCACGCTAACGACACAGGACACGCGCGCAGCAGAACCTCACATCGCATCTGCTCACTCCTTGCGGGGTGAGCGGCGCTTTGAACCACAGACGGACGAACCACGTTCCACCTCTCGGCCTCTTCGGGGGAAAGGAAGGGGCATTTTCTCCAAACCACCAAAGCAAATTCCATGCTCTCTCTCAAAAAAAAAGGCCCCTGGATAAGCGCCAGGCTCAGGGTTTAAAGACAACTCCTCACGTAGGGGTTCAATCCGGCCTCCCCGTGCCCTGCACAGCGGCACAAGGTGCTTCTGGAGCCGCGGCAGCAGGACTGGGAACAACGATGCTCGGACGCAGCTTTCCCGCCGCAGGCAGCAGGTGCTTTATAACCTGCCACCCCGTATCCAAATACGCCTTTCATCTCACAACATATTTTTAGGCACCCCATTAATATTTAATGAGACAGCCCACAGCAAGCTAGATAGCAGAGCAATTAATTTTTAAATGGTGACATTTATTGCACCATGTAACCGCTACCTAACTTGCTGTGGGCTATCTGGATAAATGTCAGCTAAATATCTAATAATTCCCTACAATTTAATATGAGTGTTAAAAAAGAAAAAAGCCCTGTAATTATCCATTATTTGCAAAATTTAATTGAGGTTTTAATTTTGGCATGTAGGTTTGTCTTCACCCATGCCTGCTTCAGCCTCGGAGGCTAAGTCATTTTTGGTAATTAATTTATACATTGATTAATTTACCTTCATCTAAGGCTTAGAACCGTGAGCATAAGGCCTAAGACACAGGTGAGAAACTGTCTTAAAACAGGTTTGCCCATTTCTTTCAAAAATAGCTCCAAAAAGCACTTATCAGCCACTGGGATAGTGGGAAGGGAGGAGTGCTCAGCATCCTGCGTCGTTAGCAGCCAGCTTTGAAAAGACGAGACAAATTCATTTAGAAGAGAACAGTCTTATCACAACTAGCTGGAAAGAAAGGAAAGAAATAACATTAGCGAGGTGCAAGTTTAAAGAGCTCATGGATAATTAATCCATCTGATTTGCAGGTTTTTAAACCCCATATTAAATAAGTCCACCTGCCTTTTTTTGTCCCTTAAAGACTGCATTTTGCATAGGGAACAAGAGAACACATTATGGGCAGAATACATTAACAGGCTGCTTCTTCCTTTGAGATAATGTCCTCTTCATGCAGTATTTGGGTTCAAAAATATATTAATGGAACAAAATGACTTGGCAGCTTTGAAAGGTAATTTCATGGGCTTTTTTGTTTTGCATATACCTCCCAATTGTATCTGCATGTGTGCACACCGCTACTTCCACGACAGCCTAAAGACTTAGGGTTTCAGACACCCCTCAAGTTCGCTCTTCCTATATTCTCCGCTTTATAAGACACGTTGCTTTCCGTGCTAGTTTCCCCACGCTTTCGTCCCGCTTTGGAGGCAGGCATGGATACGGGTAGCCTGGAGAATGATGCTTGTTTTTTCCCCTTCCTGGCCATAGACGTTTGCAAAAGCGCAGTCTGAGTTTCTGGGGTGCAGAGGGCAGCAAGAGCAGCTCTGGGCTGGCTCTGGGCACGGGGTCCCTGGGCACTGGGGTCCCAGGCACGACCCTGAATGCTGCAGCCCCCTGGGCTGGCTCTAAGCACCTCTGTGCTTGCCAGGGCCTGCAAGGTGCAGCAGCCTTTGCAGCTCCTTGGGCTGCAGATCGTCCAGCCCAAAGCGGAGCTGCAAGGGAAGCACGAGCGGTTGGGCTGGGAAAACAGCCAGAATTGGGGCTTTCGCACCTCCTTCCAACTGCTCCCAGGGCTGTTCTCTCCTCCCACCGCTGCTTTAAGCTAAAATGAGCTTTGTGACAAGGGCTGCTCCCACTCCCCTGCACTGGAGGCTTTCCCTTGTCTCATACCCACCTGCAGAAGACTTTTTTTATGCAGAAATCCTACTTAAAACCAGTGCAAGCAGCAGATTCGGCTGCTTTCCCCATCACACTGCTCGTGTGCACCCTGATCTTGCCTTGCACAACACGCTGCAGCATAAAGGAGGCTCCACGGAAAACACACCGCTTCCAAAACCATTCTGCTTGTACATCATACATTTCCCTGTCATTTTTATTCCCCTGGTACTTTATTACTGAGGGACATTTGCATGAAAATAGAATCTTTGTTTCATAAGAATTCATCTGCTTCTGCTACTATGGTCCTGGAGGAATTTACGGTGCATGAACACGCTGTATTTCTCATGTTCTCACATACACACAAAAATTGCCAATTATTTAAATTATTGTATCTTCTGGAGGCCTAATTTCCCACCATGAATCTTCTGTTCAATCAATGCCACAGTGATCCCGAGACATGAATGGAAAGGAAGGTACTAAAGAGGCTGTTGTACGAAGCAGGCAGATTTGTGTAGAAACCTAAGGCTCTGGAAATGCCATGTTTAGATTTGGAACTGTGCTGTTGTCACCTGCCAGAGCTTCCAGTGCCAGGAGAAGTGTCCCCGACCCAAGAGAGCCCTGATCAGCACCCCAGAAGGCAAAGGGTTTCAATCAACACGTGGCTTTTTCCTGGAGAGTGAAGTCTGGGGATACAATGAGGGAAACAAGCAACAACTTTGGAGATGCTGCTCAACTTGCAATGGGAGTTTTGGTCTAAAACCCAAGAAAACATTGTAAAGAGGAAGCCACGACCCACGTACGTTCCTGTCTCCCCTTGCGCGCACAGGCACCGGTGCCCAAACTGCAGTCGAGCTGAGCCAGAGGCAGCTTCAAAGCCGGACTCCTGACACGAGCCCATTTGGGAGGGAGCGCTAATGCACAGGAAAATGCTTCAAATTGCAGCAGCCGCTCCTGAACCTCCATCTTCCAGAGACGCTGCCGAGCAGCCTCACTCGCCTCTCCCTCCGCTCAAGTGCCCCAGCCTGCTCTGCCAGGGCTGTATCCTTTATTTTGCCTCCCCATTAACTGCTGCAGGTCTTTGTTCTTCTGGGTGGGCTCCTCCCCAACAAAAAGAAATAATTTCTAATCCCCCAAACTGACGCATTTATTCTTGGCCCAATCTGGATAAATTAGAGCAAAACCTCAGTGTATGATACATTTGAACAGGCATTTTGTTCCTTCATCTTTACTGAATCAAAACAAATGCAACCATTTAGATCTATATATCTCCAACGTTTTTAATGCCTCCTGTAATTCACAACAACCTTACCACTTGAAAAAACACTCGGGTTCCTTCCCTGCCTAATTGTTTCGCTTGCTCGCAGGCCGTTTAGCCCCTGAACCATCAGCTCGTGCACATGTTCATTAGCCTCGTTCATTTAGCTGCACAGGCAGCTGTGCTATTTAATGGAGCCGAGCGCCGCCGTGCAGCGCAGCTGCGCACGCGGCTCCTGCGGGATCTCCCGCCACGCAGGGAGCTCTCCCCAAGGCACAAACACCAGGGACAGAGCCCGGCCCGTCCTTCCTTTCAAAGGCCTCTGCATCCGAGCAGCGTCGGCTTCTCGAGCGGCTCCGCTCCCCTGCGCGGCACCGAGCGGCAGCTTCACCGCGCGAACGGGAACAAAGAGCAGCCAAGCAGCCCTCGCCGCTACCTGACAGGGCTTCCAAGCCTTTCACAACTCCCACATCACCGAGGCTCCTGGGATTTGCAAAAGCGAAAGTATTAGGGAGATATCAATGGTGGAAGCGTGCCGCAAGATAAGCCTTTGTCTCAGCACGAGGCGGCAGACTGTCAGTCCGGCCCTTTCAAGCCGAGCTGCTTCCCGGGCTCCCAGCACCTTGCTGCCTCGCAGAAGGGATGAGCGCAGCAGCCCCACGAGCACAGAACTCGCCATCCACGAGTTCTGGTCCAAGCGCAAGGGGCTGTTTCCAGAGTGGAGCATGCAAGGTCATCTGGACACAGTGAAAAACTAGGGAGGTTGCCAGCCTGAAGGGTTATTTAAAAAACAGTATCTAAAGAGGGCATAGGATGAGAAAATCTTCAGCTCCAAGTAATTCACACCACTCTCCACTGCTCCTTTGCTGTTTAACCAGCCGCACACATCACTTAAGGGAAATCAGGCTTTCCACGCACACCACAGCACTTCCCTGCAGCAGATGCTGGGCCATGGGAACGGATAAACACCCAAGCACAAGAAGTGCAGACAGGTGGGAGGCCATTGCTTTGCAGATATGTCCTGTGCTAGCCAGCTGTGAAACACTAAGATCTTGGAGGAGAGGCTACACAGAAAGCTTTAAGCTGCACCCCACAGGGACAGGGGGACCCACAGGTGCAGGCACCAACTGGGACTACGGTGCCTACTGGTCACCATCACTAACCTGACCCAATGCGACTGCTGCAACCGGCCTGTTTAGAGCCGCTGCAGATTGATCCATGTGAAAATCATCAGTGGGGGAGAGTCCTCCTAGCTGAAAGCCAATACAGGCAGCGAACTAGGGAAAGCCTCTTTCAGGATGACATCGAGACCTTCGTGATGCCTTCCAGGAACAGCCACAGCCACAAAACAGCCAGGGAAACCAGAGTGGAGCTACTCAGCGTCCAGAGGAAACTGCCTGTTTGCAAACAGGAGTGTACAAGTGTTTCCACCCCCATGCAATCCCAGCCTGACCCTGCACCTGATTAATTGGTCTAATCACTTCAGCTGGTGCTAATCAGACCAATGAATTGTTTGCAGTCATTAGGCTGCATGATTAACAGGGCTGCCGTGGAAGGCAGCCACCAGCACCATAAATCCACACAGGACGTTCTGAAGCATTTGCCAATGGCAGAACCTGAAGAGTAAAATATCACCCTGTTATTTATCTTCCCCCATCACACAGGAGCACGGTGAGCACTGGAGATGCAGCTATGGCCACTGTTGATCTAAATGATTGTGAAACTACCAGCTTAATTCAAGGATTTATTTTTATAGATTTTATTCAATGAGAACATATCAAAAGCTAATATGCAGCCTGTCCCTTAGGCCACCTTGTCCTAGGGCAGAGCGCTGTATAATTGGCCATTAGAGCACACGTAGAGGCTTCAATATCACTGTTCTGAGCAGGAAAATACACAAGAAAATTGAAATGGAAGCAAGGGACAAAGTGCCCCTGAACCCCAGCCAGACTCTTCCCAGGAGGGAAAACAGCAACTTCGGACAGTCTAGAAATGGCCACAAAAGCTGAGGTTTGGGCAAGGGATGTTCAGTGCACTGGTTGGTCCCAGTCTGGGACACAGCAACAGGTACTGGAGAAATGGCTCTCCAAATAAAGCCTCCAAATATGTTCAATTCAGAAGCTAAATGCCAATTATTCTATTAAATTGCACCTGGGTATAAAAGCAAGACATTATCCCTATGTCTTCTATCATCTGTAATAGACTCTGATCTTAGCTGAGAATCATGCTGCTATTTAAGTAGAACAAGAAGCAATTCGTTTTCCCCGAGGTGCACTGAGTTCAGTGCAGAGGGATTAAAGGCATCAGAGCAATGGTGGTCAGCACCACGTGCGCTAAATGTCAGCCTGACACCGCGGGAGCGCAGCTTAGATGACACATTTGCATCTTGCTTTTGACTGCGGAGGTCCTGCTGTCATTAACGGGGTTTGAAGTCACTTGATTCCACAGAAGAATTTAGGATTAAAAAATCAAGTTGTCAACCCAGTGTCTTCAAGTCCTCTTGCTTGGCCGCTTCACAAGCCTGCAGCACGGTATAGGGAACAGCTGAAGTGATGACATCCTCTTAGCATGGTAGACATGGCAAAAAAAATGATTACATGGTGATACCAGGAATATGCTCAATGTTTAGGTGTCAAATGAAACAATTTTGAAGAATATTTTCACCTTTAGAATAATGCATCATCTTTCCAAACTGCCACAAGCTCCTCTCTTATTAACACTCTTCAAAACGACTACAATTGAAATGATAATGAGTTCCTAAATTAATATTGCATCTTCCCATTTCGGTATTTGATGAGCTGTATCAAAACTTCATTAAATCACTCCCTGTTTTGCCAGCTCCTGCTTATAACCGGGCCAGAGACATATCTGTCTTCCCTCGTGGTCCGCGCTCAAAGCCACGCACCAGCACGGTGCTCACGATGGGCAAACCCCAGCGCACGATGAGCTACGTTAATGGGACAAATAACAGAGTTAATGGTGCGGTGCCAAAATATGACAATGAGATTTGACTGCTGGATAAATAAGGGGTGCAGAATTAGCTGGCTAATAAGATAAGGCTTTGACAAGCAGCTAAGCCCTTGCCTCGTCTCTGCAGTACATCGGAGGCTCTCAGCCTCTTCCTGCTGTGCAAACACCTCGAGGTGCAGGAGACACTGCTGCTGCCAGCGGCTCCCGCACCGGGAACGCGCCTGGGAGAGGCATCGGAGCAGGGAGCCCCGCACGGCCCCCCTGAGCTCTCGGCAGCAGCCCCAAGTTTGAGCGCAGCCCAGCTCAGGCATCAAGCTCACTAGCAGGTCGGGGAAGTTAATTAGAAAGCCTTCTAGTTCTTCCAAAAGAATTCTTAAAACCCCAAGCTGCATAGGCCAGGCTCTACTCTCTCCTTATGTTGTTGTTTACTATCAAAGCTGACCATAATTAAGCTGCAAGTGCCAAGCTAGGATTATACCTATCCTTTAAATTCCAATAGCCCCTTCAGCACCTGCTAATTCATTTAAATTCTCATTTCAAGGCAGACACTTCACATTTGGAACCTAATTACTTGGCCAGAGCCCAAGAGACCTTCTCGTTTCAAGTGAACCAAGGGCTTCCAGTGGTTCAGTGTCTGTCTCAATAAGACAAGGCAGGTCAGACCCCAGGCTTCTCCTCACATACAAAGTGATCTTGCATTTGTTGTTGTTAACCCCCCTCCTTCACTGTCCTCTTGCCAGCATTTCACCACATCTAGTGCAGGACGCAGCAGAGCTGAGCTCAGCTTTGCTCTGCAGGGCTTAGGTGCCCCAGGAATCCAGGCAGAAAAAAACACAGATCAATTTGTAGTAAGAACTAAAAACCTGATTTTAAAAAAGTTGCTGTATAATATAAGTTCATGTGATGGGACCAAGGCAAAATGGGACTGCAGAAACACTCACAACCAGACTCTGGGTCACACAGAGTGGAAGCAGCTCCAGGATTCAAAGAGAGGTGTTAGGTGAGATTTCACATGAGAAAGTGAACGTGAAAAAAATAGTTAGAATGGAGGGAATACACAATACGTAGAATCAGTAGCAGAAGAATCAACTCCACTAATAGCTGTAAGGTTTGCAAAAAGATTCAAAATCCAAATCCCATGGCTCCTTAACAGACAGAAAAAAATCCAGAGATGGTTGGTGTGCCTCTCTTGAGCTTTAAATAATTTCTTTCAAGTCAATTACTGTGTGTTCCCTCCCCAGGCTGCGGCGAGCTCATCTTAATGGCAGTACCTGCATCATTCATCAGCAGGTCCTTGCCCAGCTGTGTCTGGCACTGCCCTGGAGCAGGAGCCTCCTGCACACCCGGGAGCAGGAGCCAGCTCCGGCACCCAGCACTGCAGGCACCTTCCCAAGGCCAGGCCGTCTTAAACTGCCTCTAGAGACCTGACCCATTTCTTCTTAAACTGCTCTTAGAGACCTGTGGCCATGGGCTCCCCAGGCCCCAAAACAGAGCAGCTTCCAGCAGACCAGCTGGGGCCTCCTTTACTCATCAACAGGCAATTTCAGGCCTTCCTTTTGACCATGCTCCCTATTTCTTAGGTTCTTGAAGCTAGGAACAAACAGCAGCTTTTCTTTCCAGGATGAATTTGCACTGTTAAAGCAAAACTCTAGATCCTCTCTTAAAAACAAATAGGAAAGATATTTCACTTGCCCCTTAAGCTACTTCAGTTGTTCAATGAGAGTTTTTTTTTTTAAACTGAAAGGACAAAAAAGAGGAAATATTAAAATACATGAAAGCCTTGGCTGAGATGCACATCTGGGGAGTGTGGCTGCAGCAATGTTACATAAAAAGGTTTAATGAGCTCTATGGGAAAAACAGATACACTCAGCAATTCAGCTGCAATGTATTTTGCCTCATATGCTCATTAAACGGGTTACACTGGGACTTAAACTCATTTTGTGAGTTATAAATCATAGCCAAATTCTCTGGGTTTTTCACCCATTTTGCACACGCTCCTTGACTCCATGGCCAAGGAAGTTGGTGGCTGGCAGGACCTGTTATGTCAAAGCAGCCAAAGCAGTAAAGAGAGTTGTTTTTTAAACCCTTTCAAACGTACTGTTCGTGTCAGGACTTAAGAGCCCCAGAAAGCTCCGCTGCTCCTGCAGGAGCCCTGCGCTGACTGCGCTTGACTTCAGTCATCTCCAGAGCAGTTGGGGACAGCGGGTGCTCACGGTAGCCAGGCTGAAGGTGGGAGCCAGCTCAAGGGCTGAGCAGCCTTTGCTGCTCGGGGACCCAGAGCAGCTGCTGCCGGGCAGCACGTGAGCAGCACAAGCCCCACGCGCTGCAAACCTGCAGGGCACACGTGGCACCTCCGCAAAGCCCCACGCAGGAGACACCTTCACCAGTACAGACCCTTGGCAGGAACACGCTCAGTTGGGGGCACTTGCTCTTATGTTTCAGTCCTGCAATGCTCAGATAGATATGAGGAACTCGCCCAAGAGCCAGTGCCCTTTACACACAAGGCAGAGCTGCTCCGCACACAGAGGGTAGAAGCAAAGGTGCTTCCACAACACAGGCACGAGCGCTCAGCATCGCACACCAGCACCGCTGCTCTGCCCAGCAGCTTCCATCTGCAAACCAGCAGCTCATTTCCAAGCACGTTGGGGAGCACGAGAGAGAGGGACACAGGGACAAACGCACAGCACAAGTAGTCAGCATTTCTAATTTTAAGAAGGTACAGTTGTCAGCAGGACATCTTCAGGGTGTGATTTGTGGATAAATGGATGGCAATTTTCCTCTAAGGTATCCAAATTACAGCTTTTACCCATCTAGGATAACATTACCCAGCTGTGAACACAGTTTGGTCAGTGGGCTGCCAGGGAACCCTCTATTTAAATGTTAATGCAGCTGGGTTTAACGCTGGGACTGTTGCTGCGGTGGGCAGTGCTCAGCACATGTCACTCGGTCCATCAAACCCCCCTCAGGGCCCTTCCTGCCCCCAGGGCACTGGTATCTTAAAGTGGGTGCAGAAGCCAGGGAGGAAGTTTGAGTGCTGAAAGGGGCTCAGAAAGGGCCGCCAGGAGACCCTGCCTTGCCCAGACTCCCTCTCCCCTGCCAGAGCCATCCCATGGGTGTCACTCCTGTCCTCGCTGGGCATCACTCGAGCTACTCGCACACCTCGTGCCAGCTCCTGGAAGGCTCTGCTCCCACAAGCACAAGCAGTGGCCTCCAAGGCGATTCCCGCAGCCTGGGGCTGGCGCAGCGGCACCACGAGCTGCAAGGCTCCTGTGCAGCCAACACCAGTAGCGCTCGCTGCACGGGGCTGCTCGGGACCCCGCTGCAGAGCGGCGCAGCGCCAGCCTTTGTTCCACCATTCATTACTCTCAACTGCTCAATAATTCAGCGTGCGGGATTAATGGCACATGCCAGTGAAGCACGTTCTATATGGAAGTGCAGTTCCCTCTGGAGCAGCTTCCCCAACGGCACCTCTCCCAGCATCGAGTGCTGGCAGCAGCACAAGCTGCTCTGCAGCGGTGCCCACAGACTTGTGGTGCCCTCTGCCACCATAGGGCCTGCACACAAGGGCTGCAGGCATGAGGAACCCCCCTCTTCTCAACCACAAACCCCAAAAACACAGAGTCCTGAAGGGCCTTGGTCAGACAGCAACAAAGCTCTGGCCTCATCAACCCCAAACATATTTAGCAAAGCACTGCATAAAGGCTGGCAGAAAATACACGTAGATAAGACGCCCTCATGCTGAAGAGAATAATTTATCTGCCACTTAGGCCCTAGATTGACAGTACACAAGGGCATGAGCTTAACTCTAAGCAAGTACTTGATATGCCTGGGGGCTGAGAGCATCCTCAACTCGCTTCTGAAGGGGAGGCTTAAAATATTCAGGCCAATTGCAGGAGCTGTTGAAATCAGCAGAGGAAACGCCACTGCTTTCAGTGGGTTTCAGACCGGGGTCACCCCTCTTTCTGGAGCTGCACTGGAGCTGCACAGGTGCACTCAGCATAGACACAAGGGCACTCGGAGCCGCACGCTGGCTGTTGCTTCTCGCAGAGGCCCAGGCTTGAACACCAGGCTCTGTCTTTCCCTCCCGGTGTTTCTGCAGCTCATCAGCATGTTCAGCACCCAGGACAAGCTGCTCTTGCTCCCTGGAGCTTCTCAGCCTTCCCATGGCTCCCAACACCAGTTACACCAGCTCACCCAGCAGCCTGGAATCCAGGAGCACTTAGTAAGACACATGTCATCTCATACAGCAGCATCCCAGGGAATTGCAGGCTCTGCTCACAGAAGCGAGGCAAAAACTGACTTGCTTTCCTGAGCTGTTTGCGTTTGGAATTACAAGATCAAGTCAAATTTAATTAAGGTTCCTAATATCTGACTTTTTCAAATCAATTATGTGGTGAATTCATGAGCAATTGTGCTTCGGTCTAATGTGCACTCATATTTCTTTCTCTTCCGCTAAGCAGGAGGAGGCAGGAAAGCTGGATCACCCTTCTGCTGCCATCACAAAGACTAATGCTCATTCCTGGGGCTGATGAATGGACTCTCATTTGCTAATGAGAAGGAAAATATCCCATCTTTTATGCTCCCTACCTGGGATAGGAAGTTACACCTTTCACGTAAATATAGCAAGTTAAAGGTTTAAAGCTGCTGAGAAAAGACTCTACATTTCCAGGAGAAACCAAATTTTCAAGTGAGAACATTAACACTTTGAGTGGTTGGGAAACAAGGAGCCCTAGAAGGACTAGTCCAGAGCACAGGGGATGTGAATTCAGCTCCGATTCTGACACAGGTGGTAAATTAGCCCCAGGCCTCCTGGGACACCCGTAACTGCCCCAGCTGCCCAGGTTCCTGGTGAGTCTGCACCTCACGTTCTCCACACAGGCACATGCATCTGGGCAGCTTCCTACCAGACCCCGAGGTGCTGAGCAGCAGCTCGAGCCATCCCGTGGTGGGGACGATTCTGGCCATTGGAGAAAAGGAAGAGACCAAGTCGCAGCAGGCTGGGTGCTCACGGGACACGTCCTTGACCCCGCCTGCCTGCACCGGGTCTCAGGAACCTGGCACCTTCCCCCAGCCTAATCAATAATAATTGAACAGAATGTGCGAACAGACCCAGCAGATAGAGACATCTCACTAAACTAACATGTACAGTGTAATCAACATTCATTAAGCCAATTTAGTCAAGTGATGACCTCAGCAGCTTTTACTTAATCATATACTTAAATGTCAAATCAATATGCAAATGTGGTACAAGTCTTTTCCAATTACCTCCCATTAAAAGCTCCGAAGTAAATATGTGGAACAGGAGTCAGTGCCGTCCAGTGAGCAGAAACACGAAGAGCTGGAGCGGTCGCTGTCCCCGCGGTTACTGGGGCCCTCGTTGCACATCCTGCACTGGCCGCATGCAGGGCCGGTTCCCAGCTCCCACTCGCACCCATACCCGTCACATCACCCTGCCAGCCTCGCACAGCCTTCTCCAAGACCCTCCCTGCCCCCTTCCCAGCAGGAAACCGCAGATAATTTCATTTGGGGGGCAGTCATTTGAACACTGCAAGAAGATGAGATAAAGTGGCATGAGGACAGCCGGGTCAGGAGGCGTGCGGTGCCCTGCTCTGCACCAGGATTGCCCGTGGTTAATTTATCCGAGTTCTCATCAAAATCTCCCTTATGTGAGGAGTAAATCTGCTTTAATGTATCACACCTATTGCTAACTCACAGAACTGAAAATCTCATTTCATGGGCTCCAGGTTTACCAGATTGCAATTCCACTGCAGAGAATTTCTTAAAGTAATACAAACTAATAATAAAGAGCAGCATTTTTTCTCCTGCTTCCCGCTAGCAGAGGACGCTGTGAAGCAAGAGCAGAATCCCGTCTCCACAGCACTGCCCGGCCCTGATTTCAGGGGCAATGGGCAGGCACTTCCATAAGTGCCCAAAGGCACTTGGGCACTTGGAGCACCTGCCCCAGTGACAGCCGCAAGTTGTGACCAAGACGAGATGCCCGAGCAGCTGGGACACCCTCTTCAAGGCTGCTGCAGGTTGTTTGGGCCACAGGAGTGACAGTTTCCTTGATGGCTTCCAGTGGAAGAGGCAGGAGCAGATCTACTGGTTTGCAGTAAGGAGAGCACTGAACAAGAATTCTCCACTGCAAAGTTGGCATTCTGCTACAAAGCAAGCACAGATTTGGTGATGCTGCATTTATGCTCCAATTCATGGAGAAGTGCTCTGATTAGGAGCTTTCAACAGCACTAAGAGCTGCATTTTTACTGCAGGGCTGAAGATCTCCAATGTATTTTATAGCTTGTGCCTGTTACCTGCACCAGAGGGATTTTGCCACTTGGAAATGAAGTGCCTGATTTTTAAAAGTTAAATCTACTCAAAACTCTGCAGAAGTCAGTGAAATGCAAGTGCCCCAAGCTCCCAGGTGCTCACTCAGCCCTAGGGACATTTCCTAAACCCTGCCTAGGCAGTCCCAAGTCCTGGGGAATTTTGCTCATACCCCATTTCGGAAAGGCTGATGCTCTGGCTTATCTTTATACCATTTCCCCTTCCTCCGCCAAAGCCAAGCAACCTAAAGAATCAAATTTATCAAACATTTCATCATGTGGAAAGCCTAGTGATGAAGCCTAAATTGCAATTGACTGAATTTTGAATTAAGCAATCAACTGATTAATTGCTTGACTTTTGTCTAATAAAACAAAATGTAAATGACACTGGCAGGAAAGTTACGATTCATTGCTGTAGTTTAGTTTCCTCCTGCATAGCATGGAAATAAATGCTCCACTGGAATTACCAGATGAATGAAGAGATGTATAAGACTGTCGCAAAATACCGAGCTCCCCCAGTCTGCTATTTTTCTTGCTGTATAACATGTCACAAAACAGGAAATAAAAGGAAAATATATGCATGTGTATGTTTACAAACCAAGTGTTTTGTTTCCCTGCACTATGGATAGCAAGTGCCAAGATACTCTGTCAATTCCAGCCTCCTCCATCAACATTAGCGCAGCTGCAGCCCACTGCATCTTTCAGATTGATTTTGCACTGATGAATGTGGGATTGTCAGATGAGTTAGTGCTCCCAAGCGCATTCATCACTCCTGAGGTCATCCCCGACTCATTTAAAATGCCTTTTAATATCTTCCTCTGCCCTGAGATGCCTCTGATGAATGGCCACTGGAAGAGGGAGTCTACCCTGCAGCATGTCAAGGCCACAAACATGAGGGCTGTCAAAATCAGCATTAAAACTTGCTCCATGTGCTGTTTTCCCTGAAATCTTTTAAATGGTGCTCTCTGCCTTGTGACATTAATCAGGGCTGGCACGGCAGGCTGAGCACGCACGGCAAGAGAAACTTCTCAGAAACAGAGACACCAACAGCCCCAAGGGCAGCACCTTGTCCCCAGGGAGGCCTCTCCGTGCAGCCCATAGCCATCCCACGGGACAGCCTCTACCTGGCCTCCACTGCACACTGGAGAGGCCTCCCTGCTCCGAATCCTGCCCCCGGGCAGGTCCCGCAGCCAGCACGGCCCTTGGTCTCCACCTGGACTTTACAGCCATCCCTAGGCTCAGCACTCCCGTCCTTAGGGACAGGTCCCCCCCTCCACATCAAACAGCGGGGGCTGCGGGTGCTGTACTCAGCACTGCTGTCCTTCCACTACGGCATGGAGGGGGCAAGGACAAAGCTTTGGAAAGGAATTAGCCACAGCCTTGGTTTCTGGGAAGACGGGATGCATAGTCCAGCATGGGAAGTGCCCTGAACTCCATTCATTCCCACTTGGTCACTTCCACTTGCCCCAGCACCCGCAGCCAGGTCCAGACACCAAGTGGGCACCTAGAGCCCGGCAGCACCAAGGAAACAGCTCTGGGTGTCTGCATTCCCTCCCTAACCCTGGCACTGCTCAAAGCTCCTGCGCTCACGTAGGCAGGAGAGTTCCTGGCTCTCCAGCTGCCCTCCCAGTTCCAGCCCCTGGAGGAGCACGCTGCCTTTTGGCTAAACACATACATTTATTTTCAGCTGCTAAAAGCCATCACTTCTGTGCTTTTACTGACTCATAGCCCTGCAATCCTGCTCCATTTTTTTCCCCCTCAAACACTGACCTGGGAAACAGAAACCAGGGATACATCTGAGTGCTCCAATAATGCCCATTGCCAGAGCATCCCTTAGAGAGTCCCTGCCACGGCTGCAGCTACAGCTGGAGGGGAAAATACACGGTACCATTCCCATAATAAACAACGGTTCTAATTTTAGCAAATGAAAAAATAAATGGCTGCAGGCACATATAATCTACACATCAGCACAACAAGATGCTTAGTCAATAAAATAGTTCAACTAAGTGATCTCAGCATGTAATTCCATAAGGATTTTTTTTTCCAGGGGAAAGTGCTATCATTTTCCATTTCTGTTTAATGAATCATGTGAGTTATAGTAACATTACAAATGGTTTTCTTTGCAGCCTATTAGTTTGTTTCCGTAGGGTTCTAATGGAAGACATGCTTCATTTAGATCTTAGCTTGCCCCCAAGCCATAAAGAATAAATTGTATTATTATAAGGAGTTACCTTTTAAAATGATCTTATCAAAAAGTATTCCACATTGTTGTTGAGAAGGGTTATTACCATTTTAGACAAAATACTTCAAGCACTTAGTATTTTCTAAAAGAATATATATTGCAGCAAAGAGACCCCGGGGCTGAGGCTGTCCAGGCATCTCCTGGGCATGGGAACGAGCAGATTCTCCACAGCACTGCTCCGATGGCAGCAAAGTGGATGGTTCACAGGATCACAGGGCTCAGGGCCAAAGAGGAGCAGCCCCTTCCCTTACACACCCTGTACAGCAGGCACTGCACCCCTCAACCAGGGCACCCGAGCACAGCCCAGCCTGCACGCAGCCCAACGGAGCTTCCCAGAGAGCCTCCTGGAGCCCGGAGACCCAGCTCTTCCCCAAGGTGCTTCTCAAGGGGATGCCCCTTCCCACACTGCAAGCATATCAAGATGTTTCCTGCATTTTCAGTCTTTTCTGGACTGAACAACCCCAGTTTGACCTGTGCACACAGATCAGCACTCTGGGTTAAGGAACTGTGTTTTCTCATAATGGAGACCCTAATTAGGAACTAGAAGGCATCAGAGAAAGCTTTGGGTAAGCCATCTTCAAGAAGCAGAAATAAGAATTTGTGTGCTTGCTGAAAGCACCAGGATCATGCAGCTGAACAATGCCACAGCTTGCTGCTTTTCAAGGATAGAGCACCTTCCAAGTGATCCCAATATCCCATTTCGCACAACCTATGACCTCTTCACCTAACATATGCTCTGAATTAGACAATATTATATTCCAGGCAAGAACTTAAAAAATAACAGTCATTTCCAGTGTGTATATATCAATGGGTGTTCCACCTCAAGACACTTGATTTAACAAGCTCCTGTCCAGGTCACTAACACCAAGAAGCCTCCATTTATTAAACACCTTACACTAAAGTTTCTGGCATGAACAAGCGGTGCATATTCATAGTCCTGCTGCTATTCAGTCTGAACAGATGAACAGCAGCCTAAAGAGACCAGGCAACTCCATCACTGTGCTTCTCCTAATAAAAATGCAAATAAAATAGGAAATAATTTCTGCTAAATGAAAAAATAGAATAAATTAAGGTGCTGTCAAATTTAATGGTTTTGCTTCTTCAGTAAAATAGCATGTGTTCCATCAAATTGAGCAGTAATAGCACCCTCAGGCACAAGGGTCAGAACCTTCCAGCAAGGCACAAGGAATCAAGCACTTGGCACGTGCACCTTGGCAGTGGCACTCTTAAATAAGAGGAAAGGAAGACACATATTAATTATA